>JAAGWQ010000070.1:0-13142 GCA_013396295.1 Fusarium heterosporum | reverse complement strand
GTCAAATCTTTTAACACCCCGTAGCCCTTTTGTCCATCGGAGGACGCTTCTTGACGGAGACCCATACCTCTGGAGGGTAATTCTACTTACCTTAGTGCCTACATTACCTATACTAACAAATGGGAAGAAGGTATCAAAAGAGAGGCTTGCCTTGTCAAGTCCAACTCCTGAATATCTCTATTCCGATGCATTTATACACTTACTTGAGCATGTACAGAAGGAATAAGTGAAAAATACCTAGTAGATCAGAGTTTCTATCATATTACAAAGAACATGTGACAAGTTATTGGTTGGGAATGATACTATGATGAGGTACCCAAGTACCTGGGGGGGTAGCTACTACTCAAATATCGTGATATCTGTCGTTTCTTTACCCATATGTAAATTAACATCAGATTTTACACTAAAGTTTCCAAATCTCATCCTTACCTGATCCAAAGCGACCATCTCTTGTGATAACTTAATGAGTGCTTAACGTGCAGTTATGTAAGTACTATGATACTAAGGTAGTCCGAGATCAAGTCGTTACATTTATGATAGTGTTTAGCCTGTGTGAGGTCACATATAAGTCTTGACGCTCATACATCCTTATAGAGGTCTTGAGAATTTCTGAGGTATCTTGGAAGCTTGGACGAATATATGAGCATAGCAGGTTATCGATACTTCTTCTGCTCATCCACTATACCTTTGATCTTGTGATATGGTATGAGAAATATGAATCAGTCAGCATTTGTACGCCTAGTGTAAGTGCTGGAGTTTCTATATCCAACGATAGATACTTAGATAACATCCATATATATCTTGACGGTATCAAACACTTGGGAATATCACAGATGATGAAATCCCTGGTTTGTTTCGGGTCCTTCTAGAAGCAGGTGAAGCAAGTGGTGACCCAAAGAAGCCAGCAGTACAAATTTTCCGTCTTTACCCTCAGTTGCATCCCGGCACTCGTTTCACACAGCATAACAAAGAAACGCTGGGTAATCCTGGTGCCATCTTTTTTCTCCATCCGGCCTCGTAAGACTCGGCATTTTCGGTGCCCCATACTACCGGTTACAGAGAAGTGGAGCGCGAGCCGACGCCCTTACTCAACGTGAAGCCCAAGGTCAATGTTCTAACAACGGCATCATGAAGATAAACCCTTGCGGCCACGGCTGTGTTATGAAGGGCTTGTTGCCAGGTATTGAGATGCCTAAACCTCGGGCCCCAGCGTGTAAGCTCAGCTGGAGGATTACATCAGATCCGGCCTACCCTATGACAATTTTAGCACATGATGACAGGATCTGATCATTTATTTAGTTCAACAACCGCAGTCACTAACAAGACCGATGACATCAACCTTGGCACAACATGCTCGGAGTGGACGATATCCACTGACTTACTTAGCAATAGACGACACAGCCCAAAAGTCCATAAAAATGAGCTTGACCACTTGGCCGATAGAATGGATATAATGAGGCAGAGTGTCTGCTTGATCGAGATGAAAATAGTCCATGTATTTCTGTCCATCTAATCCGGAATCCCTTGTCAGATCCACAAGTGCAAAACAAGGACCCTCTCAGTTCAAAAACCAAGACACTGACGTTTGACTCCACTGAAACGTAATGGGAGGCCAAGACAAGATCTACCATAAGCTAGAGATTCTATTTATGAGGCGGATCTGAGAGGGCGCTCAATTGTTGAACAATTTCCCATGCGTTGTACAGAGTAACTAATGATCAAAGCTGGCCACATCTGCGCAACCGTTCGATCGATATCTCAGGGGAAATTCTAAGAAATCACCCTATCTGTTATCCCGCGGTATCACTTCGTCCCGAATATTGAGCTGTAAGACTATTGTACCTCGGCCTGGCTTCCTATGCCATCATGAAGATAGGGTTGAGTGACATATATTCGCATATTCGGATATCGCGGAGCACTTCTTTTGTAACACATGCGAAAGCTTGTTAGTGATGAAATGATTTTGCAATGGACTCCGATCTCTCCCACAATGCTATCCATGTGATTTTGAATTATCTTATAGTTGAAATCTCTCTCAAGCCATGAGTAAAGAATGAAAAGATGAGATATTTCTTCTGGCTTTTTCTTTTATGGTTAGCCTTTCTAGAGGTTCCAACAAGCTTTGGTAGCTTGTTGGCCTTGTAGCAAGAATACCGAGAATCTCCCGATTTGACTGGCTTTGTTTTTCCAGGAGCGATCGGCTGCATGTTGTGACTGTACGGATATGTCATTGAGCATGAACTATTTCACTTGGTTTACTACCCGAGTACGTAGTGATTCGTGGCGAACGGCTGCCAATGCATCATCGAGGCATGCTAGCGATGTGTAAGATCCATTCGAGTTTGGACGATTATGGGGAAAGGGGAGTGCGAAGAGTGAGATTCGAGGCGGTAGGAGCGCCAGTGTCAGAAACAAATGGCACGGGACAAGTTGCTGATGGGCTGAAGATTACATTGGTTCATGCCAGGCACGGATTTTAATGCGTGTAATGTCTTGAAAAGGCCGCGTTGAAAGACAGAGGTAATTTGAAGAGAAGGAGAAAATGGGATGCTGATAATCGACGTAGTAAAGGATCTGGAAAAAAACATGTGTAACACAGATCGATCGTCAGTACTCCGTAGACGTGAGCGTTACTGAAAGTCCATCACTTCCTTTTATGGCAGACCACAATGCATCAGACACTGGTCTGTTCGTATTCTCACCACTTTCTTCAAGGGAAAAATATGGTCCAGGGATCCATGGACCCCATGCAGGGGCAAAGACTGAGAGTGCGTGGCGAATGCATAAGCTATGGGAGGATAAATGGTTGGTCCAAAAAGACTTCCCGACGGTCGCTCTTGGAGAGGAACCCCACTATAGCGGGTCGGTAGGCGTCAAAAATAGCAGCAGGGCCTGGGTCTACAGTTAGGGACGTCGTATCCCCACGGAGGCCGCGTGCCAGTGGGTAAACAAAAAAGACGTCTCTTTCAGACGTATCAGGAGTCGGATTACGTTTATGCGTGGGTGTACTGCACGGCGTCAAGTGTTGATAATTCTGCAAAAACATGAAAAATTCTGCAGTGTTCTTAGGCACGGCAGATTAGCAGTTGACAACGATGATCACAAGCAGTCTCGATCATTCTACCCGATAGTTCCCCAACAGTCAAGACAACTAGCGCCTGACTGCAGCTCTCTAAAACAGGGGACTTTTCATTGGTCTTGGGTGAGACCGAGGGGATTGGACGCCAACCTAAGCTTTTCCGTTGATGGCTTCCAACTTTCCTAAGTAGCTTAGTTTTGGCTTGAACTTTGACTTGGCTTTGGCTTCTCCTAAAAAGAAAAAAAAAGTGTCTCCCCCATGATAATGGGGTCCATACCCATATCCATATCTATCCCATCCCATGTCAATGTCATGGCTCCTTAGCTGGGAACGACCTCCACCCCCAGCCCTACTTTTATCCTTTAACTTCATCACTACTCCCTAACTCATACTTACGTTATCTGCTATCTCTCCGCATCATCGGACACTATCCAGATCCTTTGTCTCATTCTTTTATTCTTTCTCCATCATCGTCGCTTATTCTTGAGTGACGCCAACTCGATCGTTCCGCCCCTTTCGGCGCTCCATCCTCTCGCTCACGGACCTACAGGACTTCTTTCTCTAGTCCAAGGGCTCTTTGTTGACGACGGCGATCCATCTGCCAACTGGGACTTGATATCGATCGCAGATATCTTGTCTCGTCACCTTCGTATATTGCGCTTCCCCGACTCTAATCTCTTCCTCGGTCCGTAATTTCAATCCCTGCGAATACGATTTACTTTCCCGACTACGCCGTTTAACCCGATTCTGCCCCGTACTCACGTGGGCAACGTCGAAACTGAGGATTCTGGAAACTCATCCGCGCAATACTTTCGCATAATTTCTGCGTATCCAAGTTAAGCTCCAACGTCTTCGCCAGCAGGCGGAGCTCGCGCGCCTATCATGGATCATACAGCCCGCCTGTATGGCCGGCAAGAGGAAGACGCCGGCCGTCAGTTGCTTGAGCTTCTCCAGGAACCCTTCAGTGGACAGGTATGCCTAATCGTTTCTCTCGGCGCTCACGCGCTCTACTGACACTGCATTTCTTAGCTTCAATCTGCCTCGCTATACTCGGCTTTGGCTACCTCGATTCCCGTCACGCTTGGCATCGCAATTGTTTTCTCACTCCTGCGGCCTTACCATCAAGCCATCTACGCCCCCAAGTTAAAACATGCCGACGAGAAACACGTACCACCTCCTATAGGAAAAGCCCCGTGGTCGTGGATCACGACACTATGGCGAACCAACGAGGAAATGCTAGTACCTTTGATCGGCATGGATGCTACCGTTTTCCTCCGTTTCGTCCGAATGTGCCGCAACATGTTCCTTACTTTGTGTATCACCGGGGTAGGAATTCTCCTCCCGGTCAATATATCGAGGTGGAAGGAGTTTAAGGGTGATAAGGGTGACGCCTCCAACTGGGTCGTCAACATTACTCCTCTTACCGTATATGCTCCAGCAATTTGGTCACAGGTTGTTGTCGCTTGGGCCTTCAACTTTATTGTTATTGGCTTCCTCTGGTTCAATTATAGAAAGGTCCTCCAACTTAGGCGCAAGTGGTTCGAGAGTGAAGATTACCAAAAGAGTCTCCACTCCCGTACTTTAATGGTAAGGAAAGCTTAAATCTTTGACAAGCCAAGTATACTTACCTTGAATCACAGGTATTCGATATTCCCAAGAAGGGCTGTTCTGATGAAGGCATTGCGAGAATCATTGATCAAATCGCTCCAAATTCATCCTTTGCTAGAACTGCTGTTGCTCGAAATGTCAAGGAACTTCCCGATCTCATTGCACAGCACGACCACGCCGTACGCAAGCTTGAGAAGATCTTGGCCAAGTACCTCAAAGATCCCAACAACGTGCCAGTTGCGCGCCCCATGTGCAAGCCCTCCAAGAAGGATCGATCATATGGAACTTATCCCAAAGGCCAGAAGGTGGATGCCATCGAGTACTACACCCAACGAATTCGCGACCTCGAGGTCCATATCAAGCAAGTGCGCGCGACAGTGGACAAGCGAGGCTCGATGCCCTACGGTTTTGCTAGTTACTCGGACATCGCAGAGGCCCACGGCATTGCTTACGCCTGTCGCAAGAAGAAGCCCGTTGGTGCCACAGTGAAGCTTGCGCCTCGACCTAACGACATCATCTGGGAGAATATGCCCCTGTATAGTAGCACTCGAGGACGAAGACGCTGGATCAACAACTTCTGGATCACTATCCTGACGATCTTATGGATTGTTCCTAACCTTGGTATTGCCATTTTCCTCGTCAACTTGGGTAATCTAGGCAAGCTTTGGCCAGCATTCAGAACGGAGCTTGCTGCGCATCCCAAAGTTTGGGGTGCAGTTCAAGGTGTTCTTGCGCCAGCTATTATGTCTTTGACCTATCTCGTTCTCCCCATGATTTTCCGCCGGCTCTCTGTCAAAGCGGGTGATCAGACTAAGACAGGACGAGAGCGACACGTTCTGGCAAAGCTCTACTTATTCTTCGTCTTCAATAACTTGATCATCTTTTCCATCTTTAGCGTCATCTGGGGCTTTGTGTTCGCCGTTGTTGGAGATACAACTGGAGAGCTCAAGGAAGATGTTTGGGAGTCTATGAAAAAGAATGATATGCCAGGCAAGATGTTTGCGGCCCTCTGCAACACCAGCGTATTCTGGGTGACGTACCTGCTCCAGCGCCAGCTTGGTGCAGCTATCGATTTGGCCCAGGCCTGGCCTCTTGTTCAGGCTTTCTTCCTCAAGAGATTCTCGAGTCCGACGCCCAGAGAACTTATCGAACTCACTGCACCACCGCCTTTCGAGTACGCCAGTTACTACAACTACTTCCTTTACTACGCCACGGTCACCATGTGCTTTGCCGGTATCCAGCCTCTGGTCCTTCCAGCAACCGCCCTATACTTCCTCATCGATTCGTGGCTCAAGAAGTATCTTCTCCTTTACCGTTTTGTTACCAAGACCGAGTCGGGTGGAGCGTTTTGGCGCGTCATCTTCAATCGCTTCATCTTTGCAACAATTCTTTCTAATCTTGTAGTCATGTTGACTTGCTGGGTTCGCGGCAATTTCGGAACACATATCGAGTTTTACAGCCTGGTGCCTTTGCCAATTATCATGATCATCTTCAAGATTTACTGCAACCGAGCTTTCGACACCAAGATGACATACTACAGCATCGTTGATGTTACCAAGAAACCTGAGAATGGAATCGACCCAATGGAAAATCGCATGCGAAGCGAGCGACTGGCGAACAGGTTCGGGCATCCAGCACTTTACCGACCTCTAATTACTCCCATGGTACATTCGAATGCGCAGAACCTTCTTCCTGCCATCTACAAGGGTCGCCTGAGCGATGGCAGAGAGGCAAACACCGACGATATGATGACTACAAGCGGTTACTCGGACATGGTTTCGCTTGATCTTATGCAGAAAGGAAAACCGGGCAAGAGTGCAAACAACGTGCCTGGCTTTGAATTCGTCTCGGATACCCAGATGGACTTCGAGTATTATAAGAATCGAGCAGAGTTTGCTGAGGATCATGGTGGAGGTGAGATATATGGTCGCCCTGGAGAGATCGGTCGTCCTGGTACTCCTGGATCCCTTGATGGCACCGAACGCGGTTCTCGGCCTGGCACCCCCGTCGGCGCTGGCCGCTCCGGCTCGCCTTTTGCTGGTGGACCAGCTCAGCAGCAGCGTCTGATGTCGCTTGCTAGCAACACTAGTGACACAAGCTATGGCGCATATCGCCCTCCCGTCCAAGCATACAATGGATTTACCCAACAAACAACCCTAGGCACAGAGCCCATTGGTCGCGGCCGCAGTCCATTATACTCTCATGACAATGGCAGCTCGTCCGGCCTTGGTCTAATCCAGAACGCTGCGGCTCCCGCGTACAGCAGTAACCTAAGTACACCGGGTCGCCCAACACCAGCTCAATCGCCCGGGCCTTCGGTCGGCGCTATGGGCGGCGGACCCCAAGGCTACAGTGGTCTTGCTCAACATGAAGCAGAGCCTGATGCTGCAACATATGACTATTTCCGAGGTAACAACCGCCAAAGAAATCCTGGCGAGGGATGGTAGATCCATCTGAAATAAAGGGAAGCTTTGATTGCATAAATTTGCGTGGCGTTTGGATAGATTGGGACAGGAATCCCTTGAATTGTTGTGAAACGAGGCGGGCTAATGCGCGATGATCTGGGCACACCCACAAGAATAGAATATTTTGGTTTATACATTTTAATGCACAATACCTACCATTTACTATCGACATCGATATTGCGCGAGCCCACGAATGGTATTCTCTGTTGCAAATTAGATATCGTTTCGTTTATGACTGAACCCCCCTACCTCATGCAACCGCTTCATTAACACATCCAGATCCTGGGCCAAGTTCTCGATAACTTCGTCGTCGACAACACCATCACCCCACGATATTCCCAAAGTCAAGGTGCCCTTATTCACACTCACCACACTGATACTCATCGGATCACTAGCAACCATGATTCCATTCGTGAACAGCGCCCGTGAGATGCTTCTTTTTCCATCCCCAGGAGCCACTGCGCCAACGTTACTTACTTCCCACGACCGAGTTCGCGGGTGGCCGTCTCTCTTCCGAAGGAGTGCTGGCCAATCTTTAATGCTGGCCAATGCTTGGATATCATCGTTGACTGGCAGCGTGGAGGTTTTCTGTATGAGTTCGGTCTTCATCTTTCTTGCGTAGTTCCATATATGACGGTCGTCTATATCCCCCTTCGAGCTTCGAAATACGGCCAATTCGGATAAGGGGTGTTCATGATTTGTGCCAGTCACGCATACAAACAACGATTCTTTAAGAGCAAGATCAGCACTAGGCGATATGTAAGGGCGCATGCTTATAGGTGTGGAAGATACAAAGCCCGGCGCATCTGGAACTCGACGTGAGAGTGATGCTAGGATAAGAGTGTGTAGAAGGCCAGTAATGGATGTGCTATGAGAACGTGCAGCTGAGAGGAGGCTCGACACCACCTCAGCTGGGACATCTACAGTACGTAGACGAGTCTTGTGGGGACGATCAAAGTCGACGGGTTCACCGGACCAAATTGGGTTGGGTGTGGGTGTAAGGAATGAAGGTCGGTTTCGATTCCAGAATTTGGTGGCTCGGAAGGCTAGAGTGGTAGTATAGTCGATGACCTTTTCCTGGGGTTCGGGAAGTGTTGGCGGTTCTGGAAATATGAGAGTGCTTGGGGATGCCGGGTTTGGAGGAAGATCGTTGAGTTGAGCAAGAAGTTTCTCATGAAACAGCCTACCGCCCATGCCATCCATAAGAGAGTGATGGAAAGCAAATACGACGTCTTCAAAGTCGGGTGTTTCTCCAGGTCTGAGAATAATCACGCGCCAAGGGGGTCGAGTCTCAATGTCCTGCCAGAATTGATCATGGCACCAACAATGAACGTCCTCCAGAGACTTCTCATAATTCTCTTCGGAACAAGTACGAAACTCGATAAAGTCCTTGAGTTTCATCTCTGGCACATGAGTAAAGTAGGCCGTGGTGCTGCCTTCATCTTGAATGCCTACTTGCAATATAGGATTATCATTGATGAGGTTTCCAATAGCGACAAGCAGAGCTTCGTCCGAAGGAGACGTGTTTGGGGGGAGGGTATATCGTGCTGAGACGGTGACACAGCGATATAGTCCCAGTAAATGGAAGGCGGCAGAACCAGTCTCTCTGAGGATGTGTTAGTGGTGATGGAAGCAACGAAGACGACGGTGAACGACTTACAGAAGACCTAGCTGCCGAACGGTGCGAATTTCAGGCGTGGATGTCATTTCTACTTTACGGGAGTGTCATTCGAGTTCCAAGTACCAGAACATGTCTTCAATTATTTGATAGGACGTGGTGTTTTGGCTCTTTAAACTCAGAATTTATTTGAGTCATACACTGAAGCGTCGTCATAACGTGACGAAAACCAGATAAGGTGGAATGAACTAGGTAGGTAGGATCACCAAATCTCGTCTCACGTAAGCTAGGCACGTATGTACTCTGTCTCTTGAAGCATGATAAAGGCACAGTTGATAAGAAGTCCTCAGTTTGCAGAGATCTTGAACGGGCAGATAAGGGTCTCTCCAGCTTGATTGAAACATGATCATGTGAATGTTTGCGGGGTGGCACATTGGGCGTGTATAGGTATCGACATTCTGCCATTCCTATCTATACCTTGGTTTTTCCAAGATTTCGGGATAAACAAGAAGACTTAAGTTATTTGGGCAGGAATTTACAAAAATCGCGTTTTCAATTTAAACTCTAGAGATGTATCCTGCAATTCTTTTGTGTCGTAACTTCCGCACGGTACTGGACTTGTGAGGCTAAGGATTTATACTACATTCTTGTAGAGAATCGAGAACTATACGCTATGCTTGAGAAGACCTGAACCCAACTTTATTCACTTTGCAGAAATGATATCACTCTAGCATTTCTTATAATTTCGATATGAAGGTATATGGTGTTGACTACTGGATGGTGTTGCGCCCCGTATGCCTAGACAGCTATCCTGTCTCAAGCCAGGGCTTCGTCTTTTCTGTGTTGACAGGCTTCTTGTCGCTTTTCTTCTTTTTCCCGTCTTCCTTGGACTAAGTCAGACCCAGAGAAGGGGCGGGAATAACGCCGAGATATTTAGGTAATAAGAAACCCTCAATGACCAAGCATCCATGTAACTCATGAGAAGTCACATTTACGGAGTACATAAGGACCGGATAGGCTCTCTTCGAAGCTAGTTTAATTTAATTAATATCATGAGATATATGCCAAGTCCTATGTTCATCTGTAGTTGTATCCTAATGTTCACCACCTAGATGCTCGTTGTAAAATACCCTCAAGCTCTGAAACGGACAATCAACACTCGGGGCCGGCTTGAGTCCGTGAATCTTTTTCCCGGCCGGGATCCCCGGAAGATGATCCACAGGGCAAGAAACAAGGGTAGACTTCACGGCGGTTAACGTGTTTCATAAAGTGAGGGAAAGAGATATAAAACTAAAACTACACGGCCAATAGTGCCGATATTTGATGTGTGGCGGTTGCAGAGTCAAAAGAAAATAGACACATGCGTCTGCAAGAGGCCTTGGTTGTGCACAGTGCTGGTATAGGTGAGGGGTCCGTTGATGCGTTACGAAACGTGCAGAATTATTCTATGTGACACCGTTTGAATATAGCCAACGGTGCACTGTTGCTTGGAGCTGAGATTGGACTGGAAGAGGCTGGTTTGGTCGCATGACTTTCTTGATCCATCCAATTCCCATCCTCCCTCTTTTCTTTTTCCTCACTCTCACAGCTTCTTTGACGTTTGTTTCTCTTCTCTTCCAGCGCTTGCAGGACCGCCAAAAAGAGAAAGATCGTTAAACGCCAGAGTGTCATCCTCCACCTCCTTAGTCGCCAAGCCCACCACGGAGCGACCTGTGCGTCTTGGGCCTTGGGTCTTGGGTCCTGAGAGCTCTCTTTCGTCTCGTAACTGTCGTCATATTATATAGGAAGAACCCGCCCTTGAGTACGACACGCACACGCGCCCACATCCGCCGTCATTCCTCTGCTTTCCCTCCCCTCCCTTTTTCTGTATCACCATCTGGCGCAATAAAAATCGCATTGTGGCCCTGTTTCTCCAACCCGTATCTCTCGTCCCCTAATCTCTTATCGCAAATCCTGTACCTTCTCGCCGACCATGACGTGGGAGCTCACTCAGAGGCGGTTCATCCGCTCCATCAACTCAAAGTACATCTACGGTCGCATCGTAAGTCCAAGCCAAACGCCTTGTTTTCTTCCTTATGCCCAGCTCTATGATCCGTCGCCACTTTTAGCTTCCCCAGTATTTTCTCCAACTACTGATCTAGCTCTATCGTCATCGCATCGCAAATCACTGTTTCGCTTGTTGATGACATTTTTATGTTTTGTTGTGTCCTTGTGCACTTTATTTTTTTATTTTTTCTTTTTTCATACTGTTGTCTTTCTTTCTTTTCCAGTCGTCTCTTCTTTCGCTGTTAGGCTTGTGAATGCGACTTGACGCTGACATCATACCGCCAGCCTCTACTACACACCATCATCTTCTTGATCGAAATGGCCTTCATCGCAAGACTTACAGCTCGGTTCAATACCTACTATGACGAGCGACCACGTACGTTGTCCTCTAAACTATACGCCATACCATCCTAACAACCCCTCAGTCATGACCATGATGGTCACAAACGCCATCCTCGGAGGCGTCGCCGACACAGTCGCCCAGTCCATTACAGCCATCCGCGAAAAAGCCGTCCGTCAGCCCGGCGGCCTTAAGAAGAACGACGGCATCGCTGTCGAGATTCACGAGCTCGACCGCAAGAACCCCTTCTACGAGCGCGATCTCATCCCCGACTCGATTGGCCTGCCTCCACCCTTTGACTTTGAGCGTCTGACACGCTTCATGGCTTACGGTTTCTGCATGGCTCCCGTACAATTCAAGTGGTTCCGTTTCCTCTCGCATGTCTTCCCCGTCTCCAAGACGAGCGCCTTTGTTCCCGCCATGAAGCGTGTCGCTTTCGACCAGCTTATCTTTGCGCCATTTGGTCTGGCAGTCTTTTACACCACCATGACCATTGCTGAGGGCGGTGGTCGCCGTGCTGTTTCGAACAAGCTTAGAGATATGTACATCCCTACGCTCAAGGCCAACTATGTTGTATGGCCTGCTGTGCAGATCGTCAACTTCCGTTTGATGCCTGTTCAATTCCAGCTGGTATGTTGATGTTATGAGACATTCTACTCACGGAATGCTAACGTTTTATAGCCTTTCGTGTCTACAATTGGTATTGCTTGGACAGCGTACCTATCCCTGACCAACTCGGCCTCTGATTAAACTCTTTCTGTCGTGTATTGCGAATCCAGTCAAATGGCTTAGAGCCGATTAGAGGTTGATCATATTGGATTGTTTGATGGCGGCGACCTTAAGGTCGCCTCATGGAGCCGGCGTTTGGATTTCTTTTGTATGTTGCAAGCTTTGCTACCGTGACTTTAGCCTGCGTTTCAGAGTTTGAGACCTGTTCATTGTCGGCTGTCTGATGTGGCATTTCGTTGATATTTTGGGCGGGTTGCGGACGATGCTTTAGATTAATAGCTATTGAGTCCTGCATGGAGTTTCGGTAGATGTCAAAATGACCAACATGAATTGATCTCTACACCTGTGTTCAGTGATAAGTGGATGTTCTCCTGCGGATAACCATTATCCATACCCAATCAATATGTACCAAGTCGAGTAGGATGCCGTCGTCCCTGAGAACAGCGTCAATGCTTACATAATGCTAGTTACTGTTTTTCTTTTATGTTCTAGGCTTCTTTCGCGCGTTGGTAAAGTCAATAGACCGTAATTGAAACCGCTGTGGCGCAAAATTCTGTTTTACCGGTCTCTGCTTGTGAAAATACAGCCGGAGAAATACACACGGCAGTAAGTGCAGGTCAGACAGCTACAAAAGCAGTGCGTCGATGGATTACAGTCTAACCCCGCAAATAACCAGGGCCCCTTGTGTTACAACTCCATTTCAGTGCTGCTGGAGGCCGATACTCGGCGTCTGACTCAAGAGCCCCAGTGGGCAATAAGAAGGTCAAGTGGGGAATGATGCTCAGTGTCGATCAGAGATATTCGAGGCTGCCCTGGATAATTAAGTTCGTCATCGCTGGGAGACAGAATGGAATCAATTGCGCACAAAAGTCAATTTTCTCGGTGTCAATTGAGGTTGTTCCTGTGGTACAGGTGTAGAACATGTAACTGTAGTCTCCAATGGGTATCCAAATGGAGCAACAGCCCGTCTTGTCTAACTTTAGAGAGCCATTTATATCTACCTGACAAGCTTTGTGCCTGATTTACTGACTGATTGTGAGTAATTCTCTTCTTTTCATCGGACTAATCCCGGGGTCAAGGGTTCCGATGTGCGTGTGCTAGCAGAGTTTGCCCTCTTCTTGGCGTATCATCTGGTAGAGCATCCCTCTGAGATGCGTCACTCGAGGGGAAACTTTTTTTTTTACCTGACAAGCCAATTCGCTCCGCCATTCGGAGGTTTGCCATTAGTATATCAGTTCCCCCCCCCCCCCCCCCCCC
>JAAGWQ010000069.1:0-269681 GCA_013396295.1 Fusarium heterosporum | reverse complement strand
CAGGGATTCGCATGCACTGAGTGTTGACGAAGAAACCGATCATGTTCTCAAGCTCTTTGCGGTTACGATTGGCGATAGGATATCCAATGACAGCGTCGTCAACAGCAGTAAGACGATAATGGGCAGCCCGGAAAGCAGAGAGAAGGACGGAAAAAGGTGTCGTATTGTGTCTACTGCAGAAGCCCTGTAGCTGTTGGTATAGTCCGCCGTCAATGTTGACAGGCACGACACCAGCTTCCCCTGAGAGGAGGGCTGGGCGAGGGAAGTCGGTTGGGATCTTGGCGGGGGCGCTGTCGGCGAGTTGTTTCTTCCAGTACTGGAGCTGCCTGTCATGCTCGGCCGCCTGACCCTCCTGCTTCTGCCATGCGGAGAAATCGCTATACTGAATTGGAAGAGGACTAAGTACTGATGAAAGTTCTTGGTCTCTAATAGCAGCAGCGTAGAGTTGCATGAGTTCCCGGCGGACAACATCAAATGACCAGCCATCGGAAATGATGTGATGAATGATGACGGAGAGAATATGATCGTCTTTGCCAAGACGGATCAGCGTTGCTCTCCATCCAGCCTCGTGTGTCAGATCGAATCCCGTCGTCTCTTGGTGATAAAGAGTCTTGAGGCCATCCGTGTCGCCTTCCGGTGCATCAATCACTCGCAGACCCTTGGCCAGCTTCTCGTGAACGACTTGCACTCCAGCGCCATCTCGATTCTCAAAGGTAGTCCGCAATGTCTCGTGTCGCTGTTCCAGGGCAAACAGAGCGCGAGTCAGCGCATCGACATTCACATGACCTCGCATACGAACAGCGAATGGGTTCAGGTACCACAAAGCACCCTTGTCGAGTTGTTCCAAGAACCACATTCGACTCTGTGCATACGACTGTTCGCTAGTTGGTCCGTTGCGGGCTACCTTGGGAATGGGCGTGTATGATATTTTACTGCCTGTAACGATAGTCTTGAGGCCAGCAAGCGTGGGGTTTTGGTAGATGTCAGAGACTTTGAGCTCAAACCCGTTCGACTTGGCCATGTTGACCATTTTGATAGCCGTGATGGAGTTGCCGCCCATTTCAAAGAAGTTGGTTTGCTCACTCTCCGAGCCAGGAACAAGATTCAGGGTTTGGTGCCAGATGCTCTCCAACTTTGCGTCTGTGTCAGAATGCGATTCAAGTGTTGTTTGGACTGGCTGTGATACACCAGTGTGACCACCCAAAAGCTTGCTGCCCATGATTCGAACTACTCGTCGGTCGACTTTGCCAGTGGCAGTTCTGGGAAGACAAGCCATAGAGATGTAAAACGAAGGGACGGAATGGCGAGGGACGAGTTGCTCTAGCTTTGTGCTGATGGCCTTGGCAGCAGTTTGATCCAGGATATGATCCTCTGTCTCCGAAGGATCAATCAGGAAAGCTGTCAGGGCTGTGGTTCTGGATGCATCTGACAATTTGACAGCTTCTACCACGATAGCCACGTCATCAGGCATCTGCTTGCGTAGATGAGTCTCAACAGCCCCTAGTTCAACTCGCTGCCCCCTGATCTTGACTTGAGAGTCCACGCGGCCGAGGCACACGATACTACCATCAGACGCGTAAGATGCAAGATCACCTGTTCTGTACATCTTGAAGCCATGCGGTAGCTGCTTGGATGGGTACCATGCCGGTGCCGTGCTGATGAAAGGCGAACTTTCTAGAGATGGGGCAACGATGTAACCTCGTGCTATGCCTGGACTCTCGATAACAAGCTCACCAATGGCTCCGATCGGGACAAGACGGTTGGGGTCCTCAGGGTCAACGATCCAAGATCGTGCGCCGACGGCTCGACCAATGTTATTTGGCTCAGATGACCCGGGGGATATTTTGGCAACGCAGCATATCGAAGAACTCTCGCTCTGGCCGTAGCCGTTCAAGAGCTGTAGACGAGACGCCCAGATATCGTTGATGGATGCTGACATTTGCTCTCCCACGAGAACAAGTGTCTTGAGTCCAGGGACAATCTCAGGTTGGAATGTGCCCATGTAGGACGGGGTAGCCATAACCCAATTGACGCTATATCTGTTGATGAAGTCGGGTACGTTGTTCATGCGGTCGTCTTCAGAAGGGATGCAAACACAGCCGCCGTGTATGAGAGTAGTCATGATCTCAAGGATACACGCGCCGAATGCGTGAGAACCAAATTGTAAGGCCCGCGTACCACTGTGGATACCGAGGGCAGGACCGAATCGAGTAGCACAGGATGCAAACGATTGATGCTCGATCATAATACCCTTCGGGTCGCCTGTGCTACCAGAAGTAAAGATGACATAGGCTAGATCACTCGACTGCACGGCGGGAAGGTCGCTTGCAGGGGTCAGAGATTGGACGAAATCATCGTCGACTATGATACAGCGGCCGACGGTGGCTTCAACGATATCGTGATGGAGCTTAGAAGTAAGGGCAATGGAGGCTGAAGTTTGGCCAACGACCTGGCGAGTTCTTGCGGGTGGATCGTTGGGATCGATGAGTGTGAATGCGTGGCCTGCCTTGAGCACAGCGAGCATTGACGCGACTACCCATTTCGATTTCTCGAAGTAAATGGGAATTATTGCGTGCTCTCTGCCTAGGTCAATTGACCGAATGTGCTGGGATAGTCGCGAAGACACATCGTCAAGCTCGGCGTATGACCACTGTCCATTCCACGCAGACACTGCAGGCTTGTCAGGAGAACAAGAAGCCCACTTCAACATCTCGCGATGGATCAGCTTGTCTTGGGCCTGGATGAGATCCGAGTTCCACGTCTCAATCTCAGCCAAATCTTCTTCTGTCACCATCTCGACAGGGCTTTCAGAAAGATGATCTGTCTGAGCCCGCAGGTGCTGGATCAAGTGGCCCAACTGTTTCAGGAATCGAGTCATCTGCTGCGGTTTGATGACGCTCTGATCATATCTGGCCAACAATCGCGCCCCGTTGCGACTCATTTGGCAAGTGAGTAGAAGAGCACGGTTCGTGCAGGGAACGAAGCCCTCGGGCTCTGCAGTCTTCTTAAGAATCTCCCAGGTAGTCGCTGGTTGTGTGTCGCCATCTGAGACCAAGAGGACGGTTTGGAATCCGCACGCAGCAGATCCATCGTCTCCTGTACTGGCAATATTGCAGAGACCGGCATGAGCAAACTCGCGCACACTATCATCATAAGCATCGACCGTGGTGATGATATTCGCCACGGACTCAGCCGCGCACATGACACGCAAAGGCACCACTGTACGTGTCGGTCCGTCCAGCATGAGCTGTTCCTCGAAACGAGGAGCTTGCTCTGTGACAACGCCAAATAGTGCCTCAGGGGAGTTTGTGTAACGCGATAATAGAATTGACAGTGCTGTTCGGCACAGTGTAGTGCTGGAACATCTCTGCTGGGCAGGGGTGTAGGAAATATGATGCTCTGCCTTTGTGTCTGGACGCAGCGTGGCAAGATGCGAAGGTAGATGTGGGAAAGCAGAAGCGTTCAAACCGCCTAAGTGATCTCGCCAGAATTGCGTTGCACGTTGCATATCTGCAGCTTGGGGTATCTTGAGCATCTTGGATGGATTGGGCTGTACGTCCTCCTCGGGTGTGGCTTGGGAGGAGTCAGGAGTATCCAGAAGAAGTTGATGTTCATCGCTTGCATCTTTGTAAGCCTTGAGGACTCGGCGAAGGATACGTTCCTGGAACTTTTCATCCACGACAGCATGGCTGTATGTCCAGATGAGCTGTTGCTTCTTTGTATCAGGATCCTCCAGGAGGACGAAGCGGTTGCACCGTGGGCCGGCCAGAGCGGCTGCGGCTTCGTCATAAACGACGGCCTCTCTTAGATCGAGAGACACACCGGAGGTCCACGAGAAGACAAAGCTGTCTCTCAGGACCACTTGATAAACGTCTCCAGTCTGGGACGTAAATGTGCAGGTACGTAGAGCGGGAGTGTGATGCACAGTATCCTTCCAAGCAGCAGCCAGCCGCGTAGAGTCGATATCGCTTGGAATATCAAATACCACGTGACCAATAGCTCGCTGCTTGTTGTCTGCGGCGGAGTCTACGACATCGCGCTGGAAGGGCGTCCCAGGCAAGATAGACTCAATCTTATCTTGATCCAGGTTGAGGGATTGAGATACCAGTTCGCAGAGACTGCTATCTGCGTGGTGGACTGATGCCATAGCTGGATAAAGGTCACAGCTGTTTCTGGCTCAAGGTTGTTGACGAAATTTGATAATGTCAACAGTGTGTCTAATGAGAGAACTAGCAAATTTTGGATAGAATGGGGAATGTGGATCAAGTTTAGAGAGATCAACACGCCCAACTTCGGTGTTGGCTCTGTGTTTCTTTATAGATGGTATAAATCGTGTACGATGAGCTTCAAACTTACATCCTGGCGCTATGACAATGTCTCATTAAGGGGTTAAACTTCCAGCCGCTTTGAACACGTCGGCATAATGTTGGAATCGTTTGGGTGGATACGATCTGAGATTAGCCAGGGCTTCTATCCGCAGTGGAATTTTCTGCCGATTCCTTGCCTACGAAGAGGGTGAGACATTCCATGCACAGCGCCCTTCTTAGCAATTACTGCGTTAGTGCATCTGCAGATTGGAACCCATTTCACGGTCGTTTTTTGACCTGTCAGCGAAGTTCTCTGCATGAGTACTCGATTAACGAGCCATCCCATAAAGGCTCCTTCCATCAATCTCACATGTAATTCTGACCATTGAACGAAATACCCTGTTTGTCGGTTTTCTCAACCTCACAATCCTTCTCAGCACCCCCTGATACCGACCTACACCTCAACAGAGACTCGTGCAAGCTTGATTGGTCATTTGGTTCTATGATCAGCAAAGCTTGTTTCTGCCAAGACAATACCCACAGAAATCATGTTTAACATTTCGGTACGATTGGGTTCCCAACATGGCTCTTCGTAAACCGCAGGCTTATACGGCTCGAACGATGTCTCACTACGATGATCGTGTTCATCGTGCAAGCTGACCTGTAAGTAAATGCCGCACAAACCACTTCCTTGATCCCTGGATTGTTGATCGTTGACCTTTCTCCAAATGGTAAGACACACATCTCTTGGCCTGGAGGATATCTTGTTTAGTTGGTCGACAGGTCAATACATGTGATCGGCGATGCTATATCTCACAATGATCTTTCGGCATAACTGCAGATGTTCTAGGTAGGCTCTTGTCACTTAATCCTATGATCTGATCTCATTGATATCACATATGAGAACTTATTCTCTCGTATTACCAACCTATGTCTTAAATTAGCAGTCAGTGGTGGAGATATTCGATCCACTCTTATCTAACCCAACTCATGATTCCGGAGAGCAACATGAGTTTACGTGAGCTGAATCAAAGGGCCTCGGGAGCCGCAACACGTAAGTGTTTGAGCCAGCATTTTCTTGACGAAAGAAAATGGGGCCATGAACGAGTCGGTAAATGGGGTAAATTTGTCTTTGACCTCACAAACTAGATGACCAATTCTAGCATGACCTCGTTTAGGCGCATGTTGACTTTCGACAAGTCTCAAATGTTGATCTGCCGAGTCAGCATCAAGGGCAGTAAAAAGAGTTGAATGATTCATATGACAAAGTGGCACGCTGATGATTCACACTTGATCATTCTTACCATGTTGCAAGGTCAGTCAATTTAGTCGTGTAAGTGACTGCAAGGAAACTGGATCGTCACAACCCATCGACCGATCGTCCTTCAGATTTGCGCAGTTGATGTAGGAATACCAAACGACACATTTGTTCCAAAAGGCGTGCTACTTTGGTTCTGTAGAGGTGATCATGAGACAGCGGCAGAGGTAGAAGCAGTTGCACAATCAAACACCTCATTCCAGTCAATCAACACGCCTGAGACTTCTCGTCAAGTATTGGCTCGCAGCTTTTATTTAACCACCCTGGTTATGACGAATAATGCACCTACATCATCAGGGCGTCAAAGCCCGCGTTAGCGCCTCAATAATCCTCCGTTGATCTCTGGCAGGGACGGGACGGGACGGGATGGCTTCTAGGTTAACATCAGACACGCTAACTCCGGTAGTGAGCGGGATCTACAATTATCGGGGAGTCGGGGCAAGTGAATGAGTGGGCCCGATTTCCTCTAGTCAAACAACTGGTGTTAAGTCTGTTTGACATGACTCCTGTGCCGGAGATGAAGAGGCTCAACGCAAAGATGTCGTTGAGTTCTTTGATACTACTCGAATTTCGTATCAGTCACAGAAAACGTGGCTGGAACCGACACAACAACGTCATTCTTACTGATCGGGTGACGCCGTATTCATGTCTCTCCCTCCACCGCGTTTTCAAAAGCTTGATCCACAAGCTGTTTCGGATTGTCACTCAGCTCAATGGTCAAATACCGTCAACAGTCAGAAGTTTAACGCCATGTCTTAGCAACCCCTCATGGTCATTACCTGACGTTAGCCTTGTCGAATATCTCTCTATTGACTTTGCTGTTGTATTGATAGTCATTAGATTCTGATATCCACCGAATTTTCATCATGTCTTACCAACTTCCTCTTTCCCCAGAATCATTTCACAAAATCATTTCACAGCTTCATTTCGAGAAAGAAGAGTCAATGGCTTCGCAAGTCCAACCCAACTGGCTGACAGAAGTCTTGCTCGACTCGAAAGCCCCCCCAAAGTTGTTCGCCTGGACCGCTGCAAATATCCGTCCGGCAGCTTTCCCCAAGCACAACACCGCTATTACCCACGGCATTCCTCATGAGTGCTGTCATACTGCCCCGGATGCTGCCACTGCAGACTCTGAGCAGCGCATCTTCATTATTGGGCCTGGGAATATAGGGAGACTTTACGCCAGCCACATGGTTCGACGACCCGATCCTCTCCCCATTACTCTCGTTGTGCCTAGAAAAGAACTTCTTGCGCAGTGGGCGGGCTGTGAGGGCATAGGTCTTATAGACCCTGGGCGTGGAAAAGTCCTCAAGAGCAAGCGCTTCACGGTCGAATGGTGGACGGAAGTCAGACCCCAGTATGGTCCTGTAAGAGAAGTGGCAGATGGAAGGAAGCTGCGCAACGTCTTTATCTCCACAAAGGCATCTGCTGGACTGGCTGAGGCTGATCGGCTTCGTCGCTATCTTGGAAGAGGCAGCTCTGTCGTCTTTGCACAGAATGGTGTGTGTAAGCTCTGGGCTCCTCATGGTTCTTTATACGTCGCCAGTCGATATCCTCCTGGTGGCTCACCCACTTTCTCAGCATGCGTCGTCAATCATGGCGTCGCTTCAGCCGGTCCTTTCCTGAGCATTCACGCAGCTCCCGCCGATGCATCCATTGGGCCTGTCCTTTGGCCATCACATCAGAAGCCACATAAGAAACCGTTGAACGACTTTTTCACAAGATACATTGCCACTACCCCCTTTCTCAATACCAAACAGGTTTCTTCTGGCGAGCTGTGGCTGATACAGCTGGAGAAGCTTGTCATAAACGCAGCCATCAATCCCCTCACGGCATTGTTACGTTGCAAGACAGGCCAGTTGTTCACTACATGTGACCCAACAGACCCTTTGACACGCGTGCTCGACAAGCTGCTGTGGCAGGCCAGCGCTGTGATACAGAGCCTCATCAATCATGACGCTAGTGTTGATATCGTTACTTCCTACGCAGAGCACATACATCTTTCTGGTCCGAACAGCGACCTAAGCTTGGCCAAGATTAGGATGAAACTAAATGAGCGCTTCTCACAGCCTATTCTGAAAGCGAAACTATTTACATTTGGCCGCAAGATATGCGAGCATCGTAGTTCAATGCTCCAGGATGTTGAAGCCGGAAGGAAGACAGAGATTCGGGACTTTAACGGCTGGGTCGTCGATATGGCAGGGTTTTTGGGTAAGGGGCTGGATGTGAGTGTTCACCGGAAATTGATCAGTCTGATTGAAGATGGTGAGGTCTTGAACAAAGAAGAGTTGGCGAGAAAGATCTTATAGTCACAGGCTTGTTTGAAAGTTCGATATGGTGGCATTTTTGAGTTATAGTATTGATGTTTAAAAGAATCGTTATTAATCTGCCAATATTCCAATTGTCAATCGAAGCATCACAACGCCCGTTGCTCATAATTTCCGAGTTCTACATCTTGAGTGTCAATGGCGGTGAAGTTTGGATCAAGACCCATTCATTGGCCTGTTACCTGGAGCTGAAGATCCGAAGTCAGCGAAAATCTCCCAAAAAATACAGTGCGATGACGCCATTCTGAATCTAATGGAGTACATGAGTACATGACAGATTATCGTTGGCATGCAAGGGTGTGACTAACGTTGTGTCCCGCATTACGCCAGCCGTTCCCGGCGAGGTCGACAGCTATTGCACAATTCCGCCCCTTATCATGAGACCCAATTGTCTCATCCCTCGCTGGCGAATAGAATTCTGACGCTCTGAGACAATTTCTGGTAGAGGTGGTCTCGGAGGGCTCGACGAGATGGTGTGGAGTTGTCAATGGAAGATTGTCTCACTTCGGCACGATTGCACCGCCCTTTGGACAGCTCTGTGTATGTCTTGCAATGTCATAACGACTTGAGAACATTTGTGAGACAGGAATGTCACATTGACGCCCAAGGGTGACAAGGTCGCAGGGCTGGGAATAAGCATAGCCACTCCCTTGCACGCCTCTTCTAGTGCCGCTAAAAGCGGGTTCGGGATGTCCCTAGTTTTCCCTGGCGTCAACCGTTCTGGCCATGTCCGAGGGATGCAGGTTACCCTGTACACTAGTTGCATCGTGACCGAACACGTAACATTGAATCAGAAATTCGGATTCAACATGATTATTGAAGTCTTTCATTATACACCCAAGTCCTTGAGAAAATATCTCAGCATCTTATGGCCAAGGACGATTCAACCTTGATCGTAATTCTTGAACCCTGTGCCGCGGGGTCAAAGGCTTTTTTTGGAGCGTGTTGTGAATCAAGCTAGGCTAAAGTCGGGATACCTGACGTAGCCCAAAATTGGGAAGCCCACAAATGCATGGAAATTTCCGCATGAATGTGAGGTTCCTATCACGTCCAAATCGAAATTTGCTAGAAACGCCTCACATGTGGAAATTCCTCAATTCTGGTGGGTACCAAATTGATGGCCTCAATATTGAAGAACAGGATCTGATAAATGACAATAGCAACCTTGCACAACTGAGAATTTCTTCCAAGTCGCACAACTTGGTCAATGATATATTTCGACCGCAAGCTTACAGCGCCATCGTCAAGTCTCCCTCAAGCAAATTAAGAAGAGTTATTCTATCCCTCTCACCATCATCAGCATCGTGACTTTCTTTGCGGCCCTCCTAATTGGGCTTTGATAAAGCGATGTTCCTGAAGACGGCGATGCTGAGCACCACAAGTCATTCCAGTTCGCGTCAGAGCTAATCTCATATGAAGCGCGAGTGCTTTAGCATCTGTCATCTTAGAGAGCAGACGAATAACGATAGTAAGTACGAGTGTGCAAAGGCGTTTGTAAGGCTATTATATCAGCTACATATTTCTATAGGTCGTTTGCTTCGGGCGTCTTGAGGAAAAGCGGCAATATACCACATGCGGCGTGCTGGCCGGTCAGAATCCCTAGAAATGACATAAGAATCTTGATTCAGCTATCATTAAATAGTTTCCTACAACTTTAATTGGATGTCGCATAACTTGGGCGGCATTACTCCATGACTAGCACTGTATAGAATCATGGAGTAATGGCACGGACCTACAGTGTGACTGGTGAACGTTACCATTTGAGATATATAGCAGGGGTTATTAATGTCGATCTGTCGCGTGACGGTTGATACGTGGTATCGAAGGAAGCTAATCTGTTGGCCCTAACCTTATTGCCAAGCCCGCAGAACAGGGTATTGGCTGCGGATAAAACGTGTTTTGATATGACATGGAATAGATATCTTGGCTATGCGGGACTGGTGACTATTGGGGCTTCTCAGCAAAGCATGGATAAATACGTTCAAACTATGACGTATGTAGTAAATTTGAAAGAAGATTATTGACCAGCAGAATTTATAACACAAGTGTGGCCCTTCGCCTCAGTCACCCAACTCAAACCAGGTACTATCTCAGCAACCAAAACGAACTGAACCATGTACAAAATAGTTTCAAATGTTTGGTTAATTCTAGCCTTACTCTTTGCCTCAGTTTGTGGCCTCAAAGACCTGAGAAAGTAAGTAAACCTCTCAGTACTCCTCTTATACTTCTGAAACCCAGCTCATACAGAAGTCAGGACAGGCAACATAACGGTTGCCTTTTTCACCGACGAGCAAGAAGAATCCTGTAATTCAAAAGACACCTCAAAGGGTCTGATTCTAACCTCATCCGACACACCCACGGAGTACACTTGCTTCAACATTACCGACATCTTCTCGCAGTCCAACAACACCGGTTTCCAACCCTCATGGCAGCAATGGGTCAACAAGGAGTCAGGTATGAATTGGACTATTCATAACAACGATGACTCGGACGTCATCTCCAATGCGAATTATTCCCATATTCGGGTTGAGCTTCTTGATGTAGCAACCGAGGACCAAACCGGGGAAGATTCGTCCTGGGTGTTATATACATATGCTTTTCCCGACTGTCAGCTGCTAGTTGGCCTCGAAAACCACCAGGAGGACTATCCCTGGTACGAGGCTAGTTGCCAGACTGAAGAGGGCGGTGAATGTCAGCATGCATTGAAACCGATCAAGAGCTTTGCCATTCGTACGAGGGATCAGAAAGAAGGATGCAAAACCTGGGCAAAGCTAGGCTCTGCTAACCGGATGGAGAGAAGTTCACTACCGCTGGTCTTGGCAGCCGTTGGTCTTGGCATTGTCTTTCTCGTCTTTTAAATGAACCTGTATATGTACCCTAGCTATCTTCTACGGCCATTAGACGGTTCAGAAGTTTCCAAACTTATTATTTTCTTAGTCGCTCGGATAGATCCTACCCACTAAGCCCTGTATTGCGTTGCAGCGCGTTCTGATTGGCTTAATGAGGTCAACACAATAGGGGCACATTTTTATCGAAAGGTCAACGCGACCAGCAACCGACGATAAAGAGAAACAGAGCTCTATTCAATCCTGATTTTAATGCTCGTTGTGCTCTAAAGGCGCTCTGAACAAAATTTCTCAGGGTTCTTAATAGTGGAGTCCAACACTTTTAGGAGATCGGTAAGAATTGGGCCTCTTGAAGAATTAGACTGTGTTTCTTTTTATCTATTTGAAGTTCCTCTTATCTCAAGCCCTTCGTAAAATTGTCACCAGTATTATAAGATTTAGTTGTGAAGGACAACAAACTCTCCGCCCAAGCTCGGTTTTGTGCTTACTTAACACAACATAGGTAACCTCCCGGGGTAGTCTGTCGGGATGGAGGTATGTTTGACTTATCTCGGGAAGTCATGCATTTCCTTGTTATCCTGTACTACCCTGTAGTATTTTGACCTCCTTCAAAAGCAGCAGGACCATACAGATTGTGTTCTTGTTTCATAAACACTTGTTCTTGGGCATATTGAGCATGAGATGTGCAACTGAACAGGCCGTGAACTTCTTGAAATCTTCGAGCACGTCTCTATTCATGTGTTATCAGACCCATTTGCCGATTTTCAACTTCGATTTCATGAGATCTCGTATTCGATGGAAACTGTGTCATCTCATCTAGATCCCTGACACGAAATTGTGCTTGGAGGAAAGTCCACTTACCATTATTTGCCAGGGATCTGTTCTTGTTGCGCGCCTTTTGGTTTTGGAGTTTGCTTCCGATCGAGTACGCTCGACGGTCACAGCAAGGGCCAGAAGCCACCAATCGAGGAATAATTACATAATCATCAATTAATCACCATTTTTCATACGTCCTCGCGACAAACTAAGGATACTTCATCGTGACGTATCATACATGATAAGAAACTATTCTGGAATAGAGCTTTACTGATAAAAGCTGGGTTTGGATTGTCTTGCCATCAATTAGGTTGCTTTGAAATTGTGGCTCATCGTGATGATCATCCAGAGTCGGTCCTGTGCCCTTGTGGCTACCTTTGTGAGCAAGGAGGCTACAAAACCCTAAGTATATTCGTTAGTGGACTTAAATTCCGAAATAGAAGTCACCAGTTAGCACCAGAACAAGATCGATGTAGCCCGTATTGTTACGTGGTATCATGTGCCATGACCGACCCGAGTGAAACTGATGAGACTGTAAGCGAAATGATGAGTTCGTAAAACTGCCCCTCAACGACACAATAGGAAACATCAGAGTCAACGGACGGTCAGAGATTACTCTTTGGGCCAAATCAAGTCAGCAAGTATCCATCCTAGGACAACTTCTCTAATCTAATTATAGCGTAGGTGTTAAATGTGGTTACTGACATAGTTGCTTTAGGGGTATATTGCATCGACCGAACACTCAAGTCAGCTGCTCTACTTCCGTTGTGGCAAATTATAAGTGGAAATGCAAAAGATCATACCCATTACCCCTGCGATTTGTATCTGTAGTGGCGGAGAACCCCTCAAAAAAGCTGTGCTTATTTTCAAGCGTATTTGCGCTGCCGAGGTAAATCCTTCGGCGTTTAGTGACATTTATCCGTGAATGATCATGGCAAAGTCTGAGCCATGTTCTTAGCTTCTCAAGCTGAGCTTTACAACGCGCAAGCTGATAGTGGCAAAAACGCCGTCATTCGATCTCGAGCTAAATCTTGAAAAGAATATGTCCAGCAAGAGTAGATGATGACAGGTGAAGGATTCAGGAGTCAGCTACATGGTTCCTTGCATTGAAACCAACTCCATTCACAAACTGGAGAGATGCCAAAAGAGCGAAAAAGTCCAAACAGATGCAAATTTGAATCCAAGCCATCCCGTTAACAAGCCAATCACACTCTGGCTAGTGACATGACCGATGACGTCCGAACAGAAGGACCCCTGGCTTATATCAGCTTTTGTCCCGGTTTAGAAGGTGTGCGGGTGATAGCGTCCCATTTGGGGGCTAAGCAACCACTCAGCCCTGTATCGAGGCCAAAAAGAGCCAAGGCGAGACAACACACACCAAACAGATCAGGGGATAAAGCTGATTATTCGAAGCGCTTACCACCAGTAAGCATGATGTCACTTTTCAATTGTTCGGTAATTGCAACAAAGTCCGAATTCCTTGTGTTTACTCATCGGTCACAGCGGCTGGAAAGCGATAGAATTTATTGAGATGCAGCATTCTTAGTCATGTTTATCTGGCCACGAGTTATGCCAAGTGAACAATATCGACGCTTAATCCTTCCCCGCGATTTGAGTATACCTTAAACAGTGGGTTTCTTGTCACTCACTGAAAAGCCAGCATAGCGCCTTAGATACGGCGGTATCGCACCACGTCACGAGTAAAATTGCTGTAACATTGTCCCCGCAGTCCGTGAGCTTGTTTTTCCCCAGAGGATGAAGAACCCCGAGATTTTGGTCAACGCCTGATTAGGTGTTGAGGTCATTGGCCGATACGTGACCCACTGGGCTGAGGATTGAACCCCTGCCAAGTGGTTGATCTATCTCCAGATTTACTTGTAGGAATGGGCTGAGAAGAGGCGAAGGATTCAAATCCTCGGCCAGCGTCACGGTTCACCTTGTAAGAGAATGCAATGTCGCTAATTTAGATTGTTAAAAAGTTCTGTTTGTCTTAATGGAGCTATAGAGTAGCAATACAATGATGTCAATGAGGCTGACTGCTTCTTTTCATTGAGGATGGGATCGCTGTACACCTAAAGTCTTAGAATCGAATTCGATTAGAAAAACCTATAAAGACTGACATTCCGAAGTTGAAATATCCACTCCATCACTCATCAACTCATCAGCTCAACAGCAACAATCACAATCTTCTACATTCAGCACCGAGCTCCCTTTAAATTCCTTCCAATCACCATATTCACCCCCCGCTTCAAGATGTACGCTCGAACTCTAGTTTCTCTTACAGTAGCTCTGGCTACTCTTGCCAGTGCACGACCTCAGGGAATTGGCACTAGTTCCAACATGTGCCCTCCTGGATGTGCCACTTCCAAGACGTCCGAGCACGATCACCCTGATCCTCATCAGCTCTACTACTTTGAGCAGATGACGGTGAGATTCAACTATTCCTTCATTTACAAACAATGCTAACTGTTCATAAGAACAACCATCAGTGCGGAAAGAACGGTGGATGTGAGATCTCCAAGAGCGAAACCGAGGGACAGTCCGTCAGTCTGTCTGCTAGTGTCAGTGGTGACGGATGGATCTCAGCTGGATTCGAGGTGTCAGAGTACACCGAGTCTGGTGAGGTGCAAACCTGCTACGGCGAGGCTGGTGACACCATCTGCGTCTTCTGGAGAACGGCCAACACCATGTATGGAGTCTCGCGCCAGGCCATGAAGTGTTGCCAGAATGACGGTGCTCCTTATGATACCACCATTACTTCTCCCAACAAAGACAACCTCGGTTCAAGCGCCATCTGCGGCCGTAACGAGCAGTGCCACAGCAAGGGCCACAGCTACTGGAACAACAGTAAGTCTTTCTATACCATGATGATACACGATCAGTGACTGACATATCAACAGTGGAGCGTTCCAACGGCGGCGTTACAGTTTCTGGAGGTCCTCAGGAGTGGAAGTGGGGTGGTGACTTGACTGGTCTCGTTCCCGACTCTGATGAGATCCCCACTGTTGAGTCCCCCTAAGGGCTTGTAAATAGCAATCTTCTTTTACTTTGTGGCGGAATCTGTATGAATAATATTGGCGAATCTGGGTGGAATTTCCTTCGAGTTTCTTCTGTTGGTGGGATAGATTATTTACCCGTTATATACTGATATACTTGCTTACACGCGTATTCCATCTGCCGTTGAAGACATCGATTTCTGAACTAGTCATGGAATGAGCTTATGTTCTGCCGAAGAGAATGGCGTTACAAAACTTTGAATTCAGTTGCCGTTTGATTAAGTATGAGTTTTCGACTTCAAACGATCTCAAAATGCAGCCTCAGCAGCCCTATGATTACTAGATTTCACAAGATAGGGGTGGAGGATCACCCAAAGTCATTACGGTGAGCTCCGGCCTTTTATATGAACCCCCCTTGACTCTGTTAAACACATAAACCTATGATGGGAATGATTTATAAGTTCTTAAAAAAGTATCAATATGTAAATCAATGTGTCACACATTTCACTGGCTATTTGAAATTTAGGCGAGATCGATATGTGTATAGTATCATTCTTTCCCTTAGTACATGCCAGCTGGTACCTTGTTACACTAAACATCCATGGTAGCGCTACGCGACTGCGACGAACCTTTCCCCGTGGGGAAGTGGTCCGTCGTGAGGGGTTTCGGTAATGCTATGAAATCATAATAATACTTGCCGAATTCGGTGGTCGCTAGACCGAGCCGAGGGCTTGGCAATATCTTCTCCTCTATTTAAGCCCACGATGTCACAGGCCGAGGAAATTGACGCACCACGTTCTCGTCAGAAACTAGATGCGTTCTTTTCTCTTCCCAGCCGCTATGCGGACTTTGAGTGTGGCTTTGCTGGCTGTCACTACCACGCTTGGTTCACCTACATCCCATACTCAATCTCACGATTACAAGAGCCTCGAGCTTCTCACGAAAGCTGCCGACTCGCAAATTGAGGGTGTTCTCAGTGCAAAGGATGAATACTTGAGTGGCTCTCCAAGGTCCTTGGCCCGTGGGGTCCGTCAGCTTGTAACACCATTCGTGTGGCCGAACTCGACCCACTACCACAATGAAACACTACTCCCATACATCACGGAGATGATCCAAGTCCTTGAGAAGGTCCAGCACAGCGATGGAACCTACACTGTCGGCAATCGTCATTCCCCGCCAGACACTGGCTTTTTGATTGAGGACTTTGGTATCATGGTTCGCATGTTGGAGAAGGATGATCATGACGCATCGCAGCCTTTCGCAGATGCCATACGCGGTATCCTCACAAAAGCTGGTCCGGGGCTTGCGAAGGGAGGTATCCATACCCCCAATCATAGATGGAAGATTTGCAGTGCCTTGGCTCGTATCTCGACTATAATTGGAGACGATGATGGCAGCTTGGTTAAGAGAATAGAGGAGTGGCTCGCCGAGGGCATTGACATAGACGCCGACGGTATTTATTCTGAGCGCAGTCCAAATTACTACTCGGCCGTGTCAAACCCGTCTCTCTTGACTGTTGCCCACGAGCTGAACCGTACTGAGCTGATAGATTATGTTCGCAAGAACCTCGAACTCTCCATCGAACACGGAGAACCAAATGGTGAACTGGAAACCATTCAAAGTCGGCGTCAAGATCAATCTCAATTACCTGGCGACAACATGGGCAATTTCTACCCCCAATTCCGCGAGTTGGCTCTCCGCGACAACAACGGAAGATTTGCTGCCATGGCTCGCTTGATTGAGAAGCGTCTTGGTCCTCAGCTGGGAGACTTTCTCGCAAATCTGATTGAACGCCCAGAGTTAGCTGCTCAACTTCCAGAGCCTCAAGAGCCATTTGTTGATTTTGAAAAACGGTATGCTTCGGCGGGGCTTGTCCGTGCACGACGTGGAAAATTGACGGTATCTGCTTTCGGAGGCACCGACTGGTATAACATGGATGGAAAGACAACCAACTTCTACAACCGTATGGGATCCGGTCTCTCCACAAACCCTACCATGTTTCGCGCGTGGAATGGCAAGGCTGTACTCGAAGCAGTTCGACTTAGTCCAAACTTCTTCAGCATGGGCCACTTTCGGTCTAATGGGATCGAACTGCTGGACAACGGTGTCATGAAGCTTGGAAGCAATATCGAAGTTCCCTACTATCTTCCCATCCCTGCGGATCGCCGTGATGAGAATGGCACCTACGAACTATCTAGATCTGTTGACGGGCGATTTTACGCCATGCTCGACTTCGAGAACCGTCCTACCAGCGTACGCCGTCTCAAGACAGACGTCGAGATAACCCCTACCAAATCTGGATACGACTTGAACTTTGAAGTCACCGGTGAAGATGACGTTGAACTGACCTTTGAGCTTACGTTCCGAGAAGGTGGAAAGTTTAAGGGAGTGAATGAGTTTGTCGATAGCGACAATACAACGATATATCAACTTGTTGAGGGGCAGGGAGAATATAGCATGGGAGGCGAGAAGATTACTTTTGGGCCAGGGAACGGCGAGGGCTTGATAAAGTCTGATGCCGGCGAGCAATATAGTTGGCACGGGGGCAACTTGACTCTTGAGGGCCAACACGTCTACATTACCGGCACGACGCCTTTGAAGTATACTCTCAACCTTGGCTTTGAGTAGGTATCGTCCAAGCTCTAATGTCTGTTGTCCTTAATTTGTACCTCATTCAGAGCCATAGAATACAGAGTTGACTTGAAATTGTCTTAAAGTCATGTAAATATTTTGATGGCCTTATGCGAAAAGTGATCATACATCCGACACGTATTTAGTATTTTCGGGTGCATTCCACCTGACGTTGATCTCATAGTGGACTGAACCCTCTTCTACGTTTTGCCAAATGTCTCACAACTTCACAGGCAAGTCCTTTTCGACCGGCTTCTTCAATTCTTCAGCATCGACGTAAAATCAACTATGGCAGTCACAGACAACAAAAGGTCAGAAGCGCGAGAACACAAGATCCATTTATTATTATTTTACTATCCAATTATAAGAGACATCTACATCTTACTCCTTCAATCCCTTGATGATAACATCGGCAGCCTTCTCGGCAGCCATGTAGGTCGAGATGGCGGTAAAGGTACCGGGGATACGAGGGTAGACTGAAGCGTCAACAACACGCAGACCCTTGACACCTCGCACGCGGAAGTTAGAGTCAAGAACAGCCATAGGATCGTCATCGGCACCAATAGGGCAGGTGGAAGAAGCATGGTGACCCCAAGCGGTATCCTTGACATAGTTCTGGATGTCCTCCTTGGAAGTGACCTTGGGTCCTGGAAGAACCTCGGTGACATTGACGGCCTGGCTACCGAGGGCGTTACGGGCAAGCTCAACAGCTTCGTACATGGCTTGGAGATCAGCAGAGTAGTCACCGCTGCCAGTGTCGAAGTAGTTGAAGGTGATCTCGGGTACGTCAAGGGGATCAGCCGAGCGGAGAACGACCTTGCCGGCATTGTTGCGGGGGTGCGCCTTGAGGATGGCCCAAGAGAACCAGTCGTGCTCGATGGTGGCGTTGACGGCGTACTGGGGGAAGTAACCTCTGAAGTTGACAGGACCGCCAAAAGCAAAGATGTCGAAGTTGTCCTTGGAAGCAGAGCTCTTGTAGAACATGGAGGCAGCAAGACCGGAGGAGGAGTAGATGCCGTGGTCGCCATCGACGGGAGCCTTCCAGCGGTCAACACAGGGGTCCTCGTCGGTAAAGAGGCCAAAGGTGCAGCCGTCGAAAGAGGTGAAGTTCTCGGGGGTGTTTCCCTGGACAGTGATCTCGTAGTGATCTTGGAGGTTGGTTCCAACACCGGGAAGATCGACGACGACAGGAATATCAAACTTCTTCAGCTCGGCAGCGGGTCCAACACCACTGAGCTTGAGGAGCTGGGGACTGTTGTAGACACCACCGGCGACAATGACCTCACGGGAAGCAGTGGCGTTTCCGGGGGTACCAGCAGCGCCAGTAGAAAGAGGGCTGGCCTTGTAAAGATGCTTACCGTCGAGGAATTCAACACCGATAGCCTGAGGGGTATCAGACTCGTCGAAGATCACCTTGGTGACGTAGGTATTGGTACGGACATCGAGGGGGTACATCTTGGTACCGTTGTCGTGCTTGGCATCACGGACAGACAGGATGAATTCACGGGGGCCGACACGGCTGGCGTCCTTGGTGGAGAGAGGAATCTGGTAGAAACCAGCCTCTTGGTCACGAGCCAGGGTATCAGCGTTGGCATCATCAGCAATAAGGCCGTCCATGGTGATATTCTTGCCAGAGGCTTCAGAAAGAGCAACGGCACCTCCGCTGAGAACGCTGAGAAGCATCTCATCTCCCAGAGGAATACTGAGGGGGGCGGTCTCGGTGCTGAACCAGCCATCGTAGCCGTGGCCCTTCTCGCCGGCGGGGCGGTAGTTGTTGTCCTCAGCCTTGACCCAGTACTTTCGCATGTTCTCAGCAGACCACGAGTCATCGCCGGTGAGCGATGCGATGTACTCAAAGTCTGACTGGTGAGGGTAGACAGCAATCAAGGCGTTGTGAGCGGTGCAGCCGCCAAGAGCCTGGGTGCGGGGGTACAGAGTGCCCTTCATCTCGGCACCCTTGGGAGGGTTGAGACCAGTGTACTCTCCGTTGGGAGTGTCGTACGTGGTCTTGAAGTCGCGCGCCTGTCGCTCATCGTCGGCATAGTGGCGCACGAAGAAGTTCCAGGAGATCTCGGGGTCCTCAGAGGCATTGGCCGAGTAGGCAGGAACGGTATAGTTGAGGGAGTTGTAATCGTCACCAGCCTCGATGAGGAGGGTCTTGTGGCCAGCTAGTGCAAGACGAGCGGCCAGAGGACCACCTCCAGCACCGGAGCCGACGACGATGTACTCATAGCCGGTAAGAGCGACGGCGCACACGGATGTGGGAGCGGCCAATAGGCCTGCAAGAAGAAAGTTTCTCATGATGGATGTTAGTCAACGGGGAACGAAAAGAGTGGCGTTCCTGTTGAGTGGTAAAGAGTGAAGCAAGGAGTGACAGATGGTGAGCGGATGAGGCTTGACAGAATGCACGGTGATGCTCGGTATTTATTCTTTAGTTCATCTCGTCTAGTATCTTGGACGAAACACCCCTGTGGATTGTTGAAGGTACTTGGCACGGAGGTGAGTCCTAACAGGACAAGTGCGGAAGGGACACGGAAACCATCGACAAAAGCAGGGGTTAACAAAGGCGACGATGATTCACAAACGGATACTCGGAAATACCGTTTGCCGAGGTGCCAACAACATCAGATACAGGGGACTTTGGTGTTGGGAAGCGTGGCTTGGCTCTTGAATTCCAAGATCACAGAAAACCCCTTTGTGTTGGACATGACTATGAATAGCATAGTGCCGGGGAGCACTATCCATCTTCAGATACCTCCCGAGCGTCTCCGACGGCCACCAACTATCTTCGCTTGGCGATGCGTTGCTGCAACGGTATTAATACACAATTAGACGTCGCACCCGCATAACGTTGCATCCACGAACCAACGCCATCCATCTCCGCTGCAGGGGCAAGTTTTAGTGTTGCATCTACGATCGACGACAGGGATGTGCCCCTTGTTGGATGTTATACTCCTGACTTTGTTTAGGAAGGTTGCAACTGCTAGGCAAGTAGTTTTGTGGAAGTGTATCCGTCATGGTTGCAGTATCTAGTCTAGTTTTGTCCAAATAGAAGAGATAACTCGAGTGTTGGTGGGCTGCCTCGTTTTTATTATTTACGGTGGCGAACTTTGGTTGGTGTGGAACTTAACAGAGCATATATAGCATCAATTGCGGCATTGGAAGTTCATGCCAAGCAAGAGACCCAATTTTCCTACCGTCTCAACTGAAAGTCGGCACCACGATGTAACAGTTGTTTACCCCTTTGTCGCCCAGATCAGTCACGAGAACATTCTGGTGGTCCATCGTCTATGGAAATTGTACGCGATATAGACCGTCGGCTCATATGTCGGCTATCACCGAGTAGTGCATGCATATTCATGCACTGCTACGGCATAGCCCGATCATGGCTAACCGACAATCAGAATGTGATCGATGCAAATCAGAGTATTGCTTGCTTCTAGAAAAACTTGGCATTTTCGTCGCAATGATATTTCGTCAGTATGCAAGACAATGTTAATAACCTCAGTTTTTATCCTTCGAAGTCAATTGAGCAATTCAAGAAGCACAGACCCTCATAGGATTTTAGAAGGAATTAAAGTTACGAAAACGCACGGGACGAAGTGGGCACGATCGCCACGCAGCAAACTAATCTAAATTGATGATGACATGCCGGAGAATCCTACGGCAATCATTTAGAAAGGATTAAATTCCAGTTCTATACGAATTGTGCTCACTTGTCCTTCTAAGAGGCGTATTATTACTTTTTGAATGAGATGCGCTCCTCAAAAAACAACGGGATGACGGGCGTTGAAAATTTCGATTTATGGTCAATTATGATGGCTAACCGTCTTTGTCAACTGTCACTGCCTCGTGCCCTCTATTGTGTTTTCAATCAAACATTCAGTCGAATCTGAAAATTAGATTTGAGAATCATCACATAAGAGAATACCTATAGCTTCAGGTGAAAGTGGTACACAGTCATTTGTATTGCATAATCTTCATAAGTTGGTTGGTTGTAGGGTAGCTCTCAAATCAGCTGGATCCACTACCAATCGATAAGGCTTGCCAATGTCCACTGAGACAGTATGGGTAGCATAGTCCAAGACTCAATTTAGCTAGTATTGCTATGGAAATAATGCAATTAATTCATCGAAATAAAAAGTGAGGCCATATACGTTAATCATAAAACCTCTGTAAAAGTTCCAAGTATTGGTCTCAAGATGTATTAAAACGTGCCGCTCACTGTTCCTTTGGATTCTTATTCTTCTTCGAATACCTCTCCCGAACAATCTCATTCTGCCTTATAATCTCATCCCTCGCCCCCTCCCACGTCGTCCTCTTACCTGTTTCAAAGTACCGAAACATATGAGCTGTCTCAACCCCGTTGTTCATCAGGTTGTACATCTTTCGATCCTTCCACCAAAACTTCCACCCCGCCAATCCCCACCCAAGGTTCTCCATGCCTGTACCGGCCTTTTCGTGCATCCACGGCTGGAACTCATACTGCTTCACCATGCTCAGGTCGAGGTTTGGTTCTCGCGCCCAGTTTCCAGCAAGCCATTCTTGATGCGCATCAACCCATGTCTCCATCTCGTCGTATGACGGCAAGTCGCTTACTCCGCGCCATATGTTTGAGATGGCAAAATTCATCACGTCGCTGAATGAGAAACCATTGTTTTTGCCGTACGCTGAGTAGCAGAGCATGGCGCAGCTATTGGCATATTTCGGAGGAAAAACGTTCATGTACAGGCGATTGATAGGAGGTCCACCATATCCGGGTGATTTTGGGAGGCTCTTTTCGACAAAGGGCGCCACTGCAAAGTCGCCTCGGTAACCAGTAGTAAAGATCACAGCGTCGACGTCGTCAATTATAGTCCCATCATCGAATTCGATTGACCGCCCACCCAAAAAACGCTTCAATCCATGCAAACTCGTCAAACTCCCGTCTTTCAAACGAGGAAGGCAATTCTCGATCAATCCTGGCAGACGCACTGTCAGGTCGCGAAATGGTGTCAATCGCCATTCGGGGTCAAGCTTCATGCCTGCAAACTGTGAAGACAGCAACCTGGCTACTGTGTTTGCTAGATATCTGTAGGCGTTTGGAAGGTTTTTTCCGATCCATTGGCTTATCTGGCGTCGCCTCCACGAGACTAAAATATCAGTGGGAACCCCTTTGCGAAAGCGCTTCACAATGATTTGGCCGCTTCGATGGGAGACGTAGACCTTCTTGGCGACGTCAATGACTCCAGGGGCAAGGTCGTCGGTTGTTGTGGAGAGGCCGATAAACACCACCGTCTTGTCCCGATATGCCTCGATGCTATATGAGAATAAGTACAGATTGCCAATGGTATGTTGTTGAACCCACATACCTTCGAAATTGTTGGGCGTGGATAAGTTCACCCTGGAAGCTCTCCTGGCCTGGGAACTTTGGCATCACTTTCTCAGTTTGGTATCCGTGGCAGAACACAACCTTGTCAAACTGCCGAGATTCAATCTCATGGCTGCCGACCTTTTGAAGTTGAAGTACCCAAGCTGTATCGTCGCTGTTACGGTTGACCATTTTAACGCTTGTGTTGAATACTATGTCCTTATTGAGATTGAAGTGATCGGCGTAGCTCTGCATAAACTCTTGGAAATCTGCCGTGCTTAAATGAGCGGGATACTCTGATGCAAGTCAGCTGCAGCTCGTCATGATAACCCGCAAAAAGCTCACTGTCCGGTATTGGAAAGTCGGTAAAACCACAAGTATACTTGCTGATGTTCGCATTCGTGGTCTTCATGGCCGTGGTCCATCCATGATCTGCATCGTAAGCCCATAGACCTCCGACCGTACTACGTCTTTCGAACAAGGTGGCGTTGAATCCATCATGGAGAAGCTGCTTGAGCATGGTGATCCCAGTTGGGCCTGTAAACAGAGATCAGTGCCCGTTTGTTGACGCTCAGTCGCAATAGTACCCACCAGCTCCGATGACAGCGACACTGACGCGATTCATCTTACCCTAAGCTGCTATTTTTACTTCGCCATCTTGATCAGAGGGATTAGTATCGCGGGACAGTCAGTCAGTTATAGGTCCTTTGCTTTGATCCTACGCGTGGTGAGTTTTATGGAGACTGTCGGGGGTGGTCAGAAACAGAACAGGCAAAAGAGATTGCGCTGTGTATTTAATACTACCCTCAACAATGAGAGCCTGATATATCCGTAATCTGGCATCCCAATTCGTCCGTTCGGTTTACCCCGCTCTATATTGGCTGTTGCAGTCGCCTTGAGACTAAAATCTGACACCAGGTATGTGAGCCTACTCGTAGGGCGCTGCATCCTCAGAAGAACCCTATTGGGCGTGGACTTGCCTCGACTTGATAGGACGGGAAATGACCTACTTATCAGCAGCTCTCAAAGCTTTGCTACGTTTTCATATACTTGTTTGTTTACTATATGGTACTTGTAGGGCTCAGAACAAGTACACGATATGCCATTTCTTTACGTATATATTCATGACTTGTTGGAACCCCGCTATCCTCAAGGATTCTATTTTGATTTCCTCTTTTTAGGAGGTCTATTTAATACTTACCTATAGGGTGGAGTCTTGGTTAGGATGCTTATCTACTAAATAGAGCTAATAGAGGTCTAATGATGTATGACGCGCTGACCTCAGATTGTGGTCACATTTTGAATCCTTTAGCAGTGAAACCGCACTATTCCAGGAATAGCCATTTTGTTAATCCTACAGGGATTTCAGCAATCCCATTTTAGCATGGATTCCTCGCAAGTTCTGTCAGCTACACCGCCAAAGGCCTCGAATCGAGCAAAGGTATTCGCCTACAAGTGTTTGCCAATATGTCTCTGCCAGAACTAGTGCTAAACCCTGGAGATGCTGTTCTTTTTGGGTATATACTAGTATAAGGAATAAGAACAAGATCCAGGCTTCAATGATCAATATCAAATAACACGATTTGTAACACAATAAAAGCCCTATACCTCACAAATTTACACGATAACTTAATTGGGTATATACTCCTCGGCGAGGGACAAATCCGGCTGCTCCAACTCAACTCAGCAATCGAGGAAAAGGATGATCTGTATAGGAAATTACTTGCAGAGAGACTAGAGGGCCTACCTCGAAAATGCGTCCCGGCCATATCCGCGAGGTCGAACCTGTCAACCCGGAGAGGCATGCCTCTTTTGAGTACGTTTCGTATCTATGGAACGAAGCAAAGCTGGGCACAGTCTAGTACAATGGGGTATGTTCGCTCATGTCGAACCCTTGATCTCTGTATTCGCCTAGATATTCAAGATTCTTTGAGGTTTTGAAACGAACCGAGCGAATTTGAGCACGTGCCTAATTTTCTTCAGTTCCCACGGCTGCACAGTCCCACAAGATCGATAACTTGGTATTTTGGGCATGATTGATGAAGAGGATGGGAAAGAATCTATGGATGTCAGGCCTGATTATACTTCAACTATGAGAGATATTACCATTCACTTCTGGAGATATGCTCTGAGATTCCATTCCGGAGGAGAGCTTATCCTTGCGGCTGGGACACTCGGACGAGTAGAAGGGTGGCCCTCTTGACCACACGACATCTCTGCTCCCAACCCTTTGGGTCATATCTGGATAGATGCGCCTTTGAGCACAACCCGGGATCAGGCCGGCGGACCATCAGATATGTAGTTCGCAGTGTTTCGCAACGACGACCCAATTGTCTATTCGTAAGGGAGTGCCATATCGACACCATTAGTGAACATACATCTCCTAGTGTACAGCAGCCTTTCGACTTGAACGCAATGTGTCGGTGGCAGAACGAAGCATTCGTTCTTTGTACATCAGGCCTTTATATGTTGGATTCTGACGCGAACATGCGACATTTTCTGACCAGCGAACACATCCATGAGGCAGTTCTCAAATCTGCGTGCGACTACAATAAATCAGATACCACACTTTCTGGTACAAAGAAGCTAGAACCAACTCTTTGAATGAGTCTCATCGTGCCCCTCATCGCTACGTCTGATTCTGTCGATGGCGAAAATATGAAAGGCAAGGCACTAACCACTTTTGAAAGTGATCTCACCACTGTGGAGGCATTGTTTCTGCAGGTATACACGGGAAGAGGGATGTGTTTTCACAAGACGGAGAAAGAATTAGTTACTGTATTTCACAAAGATAGCCGTCCTGGTGACTCTATCTGGGTCCTGAAAGGATGTCGATTGCCTGTTGTTCTAAGACCTTGTGTCTCGCATCCAGGGACGTTTGGGTATGCCTGAGGTGAAAGGATGCAAGAGAAAATAGATGATGACAAATCAGATATATACCGCTTCGCAGAAGCGATGTTATTGACTATGTAGTTCACTAGATAATGTACACACTTGACTCCCTCAACCACCCTCCGAAGTCACATCCACCCTCAGACTTTAAACTCAACCGGGAGTTTAACAAGAAGCTCCAGAAGGGACACCCTTGCACGCAGAAGATGTCTTGCCGCCGGTGACCTTGTTGTTGGTCCAGGTCCAGTTCTTGCAGTTGGCGCACAGGATGTAGACGTCGGTGCCGCTGGACTTGACGCTTCCGGTGACCTTGTTGATGGTGACATCGGTGATGGGGACACCAGCAGTGGGGACGCCAGTGGGAGAACCATTCTCGTAATCCTGCTCGATGACAATTCCGTACTTGGCAATGTTGCTGAGGGTGATGGTGTCGTACTTGACGTCGGAGATTGAACCAGTGGCACCGGAAACAGCCTTGATGCGAACACCGTTGTCAGAGTTGGAGATGGAAGAGTTAAGGATGCGAACAGTCTTGACAACGTTGTCGGAGCGGCCGCCAACAGAGCCAATGGAGAGACCGTGACCGCCGCTGCAGTTTCCTCCCGTAAAGGTGATGTTAGTGCCTGAGTTGATGGCCAAGCAGTCGTCCTGGTTCTTGACAACAGCTCCCGAGATGTACACGCCAGTAGACGAGCCAACGTCGAAGGCGTCGGTGTTGTGTCCTCCCTTGGTATCACCGAGGGAGTTGTCCATGTGCACGCCGTAGACGCCGAGGTTGGTGACGCTGTTGATGCTAAAGGCCTGGACGGGGGTGTTGAGAACGTTCAGGTTCTTGATGTTGGAGTTCTTGAGGCTGTGGGCGCTGAAGAACTTGGGCTTGGTCTTTCCACCGTTGCTGCCCTTGGTATCCCACCATCGATCACCACCGCAGTCGATGACATGGCCAGAAGCACCTTCGATGAGGAGGTTGTTTCCGGTGAAGGAAATCAGGGGACCTTCCCATTCTTTGTAGCCGAAGGTGGTCTTGCCCTGGAAGATGACCTATATATTTGTTAGAAGATGTTACCCAGTAATTGAGCTTCGTTTCTTACGTGAGTGCCATCGTTGAGCTTGGTAAGATCAAGAGTTGTTCCAGCAGGAACGGCGATGTTGTTGAGGGTGATGGTAGAGCAGCTGGCCTTGTTCTTGATAGCAGTAGCGGCGTCGGTAAAGGTGCAGCTAGCACGGGGTTCAATAGTGGGATAGGCAAGAGTGGCGGCTACCAGGCCACCGACAAGAGCAATAGAGTTAAGCATGATGAAAATTGGAGAAGGAGTAGTAGAAGGAGAATTTATGTACTGTTTGAAGTCAAGAAGATGAAGAAATGAATGTTGATGTCAAAAACCAAACACTTGGCAAAGGTCTTGAAGCCTTCTATATATCATCTTACCAACGAACTACTTACCAAAACTAGTTACTATCTAGGGGATGAAGGTGGTGTTTAGATGCCGTTCAGCCGTGATGATGGTCCGTGTTAGTCGGCTTCAAGGCCATAGCGCCAGAAATGGAAGTCTTGAAGACATCGGGAATTAGATGAGGGCTCCACTAGCCTCGCAACCTCCCGGGGTTAAGATTGAAACGCTAGCTCGGGCGACATCTAATTGGTGGATAATATTCTTCCAGAACTGCTGTCATGTTTCACCAATGGTCTGGACACGCATAGATCGGACAACCGGCACTTTTCATCTTGTCTGAGTGCCTCTTCAAATGCGATTGTGACTTCTAGTTTGTGGGGTTACTTGCCGCTAAGGTAGGAAATGTCGAGAACAATCATGACTTTTCGGAAATAAGGCACAACTTAAAGTTTTTATTCGTGGATGATATATTCCGATCTCGCAAGTCACCCGAGATAACCGCGTATCTGATGGAGGTATGCGAAGTCCGTGTTGGGCAATAATGGCTCGGACCTGAACTATCATGTCGATCTTATGAGCAGTTGTATCAACTGATCATGCACCCCAGACCGAGAACTACCCTTCTCCACGTTGTTGTCGAGAATGGAATGTTGCACTAACAAGAATTCGAATTGCTTCTATGATGATACGGTAATCATTTCATTACGTGAGTCAGTTATGTAGGCGACAGGACTCATTCTAGCCATACCTGTACAATAGTCGACGCTCGATTGGGGGTGATAAATTGACGTAAGTAGGGGTTCTGATCTGTCTCACCGAGATATCATGTTTTGGGCTCGATAATATTAAAGTTAGAGCATCCAACATGTGTCCAATGATTACAAAATTATCATCATCCCGACGATCAATAACTCGTGAATTCACCTAGAGCTCGTAGCAGGAAGATGAATACAGCTGCTAGTAATTTAGAACTCTGTAATATGAAGTGGGGACAGTGTACATGCTCCGATCGATTTTATCAAGACCGTGCTGCATACCCTAAAGCCGGAATGTCCACACAAAACGACTGAGTGAGGTAGCTAAAAAAGTCCGAAGACGAGTAATTAAAATGATAAACCCGCTGCTGATTTCGAGGATATTGTAATTACTATTTAGGTTTTTCAATAAAGCGCCTGTGCTCGAGTGGTGAAACTTCCATAGGAAAAGAAGAAAATAGGAGAAAGGGTAAGCATTCATCCGAAATGAAATAACAGATAGAGCAAGAGTTAGCCATAGCCACATGCTTTTCTGCATTCATCTCAAGACTAACATATTTACCGGGAGTAAAACACATCCCCCTTTTCTCAGTCTTTTATTTGTTCTACCGGCTTCAATTTCGAACGTTTTTCGTGAAACAGCTGAGCGAAAGCTGAAACAAGGCCAGAGTTTGTTTCATGGGCCTGCTGAGCCTTGGCATTTAAATGACCCACTTATTCGATCCTTAGTGAAAGTCGACCACAAATTGAAACAAGGTGGTGGTGGCTGTGTTAACATGCAAATGTCACTGTCTCTATTATCGTTATAAAGAAATGCTTCAAAGCTTTACTTTTGCCGACCTTTGAATTTGTAACATGCATTTAGATATATTAATCTACACAATGGTGCATCATCTGTTGTCTTATTACTGCCGATGCAGTCAGGAGTAACGTAACAAACCATCGAATTGAAATTCAAAGCCATCGTTATTATTCTAGGCTACCTCTTTTTCAGTTGCCAAATCCTCGGCCTGATTATGGCGCCTAGTCACTGCATGAATCTTGGTATCGTAGGATCATACACGTCGGATCCTTCCATCCTGAGTGGATTATTATGTAAAGTCTAAAAACAAGCTTATTTCAGCGCAAGCGGGTACTCCCTAGTATCAACTTCTTCCACATAGTACACGATCTGACGGAAACTAAAGATTTGCTTAGGAGCGTCGCGATTTGCAGTCTTGAGCGTCCCGTGTGCGGCAAATAGCTGGATGGGTCCTGTATCGAATTGATCTGAGGTCTGTGATCATACTTGGTGGCTTGTTTATCTGCCAAGGAGCTTAGGTCGCCAAGCCTTAATACATACCGTCAAACAGTTGATTAATCCTCGATCCTTTAAAAGCACGGAAACGCTGAGTTTTGTTCCAAGATCGACGTTGACGCCATGGCTACCAAGGTCAGATACCTGGAGAAGGATCGCAGGAATCTTCCTATCAAATCTTAAAGATCACCGTGTAAGCCTCAATTCTTACTTGGCGGCTGGGCGTGTCGCTCTCAGGGGCTTTATCACAGGGCTTAACTCAGCTCCAAGGCGCGTTGATCATCTTCGCAGGGATATCGATCCGCCAGCAACCTCAAACTCCAAGACCTTGGCATCATCCTACATGGGCTGACTGCGATGCGCAAACAGTGATTGTTCATACTATTTAAGACGATTGAAATTCTCTCGGAAATATCTTCATGTCATCAGTTCATTCATTCTTGTCTTTCGTTTACATTAAGATTACTTCCGAGAAGTAAATAACCCTTTCTTTCGACCATATACACTCTTTACTTCACCAATTCAATTCCTGAAAACTAAGCAAATATGGCCCAGTATCTTGCCCTCGGTATTGCCCTCCTGGCTTCAAACGTTGCCGCCCATGGCTACCTGAATACCTTCACCTTGGGTGGTGTCGACCACCAAGGCTTCAACCGCTGGAACCCCTCTCCTGACCCCAAAGCCATCGGATGGAGCTTCACCACCGAAGACGAAGGCCCTGAGATGGATATCTCCGGCCCCAATTTTGTCTGCCGCCGAGACGCCAAAACGTCCAAGAATTACGGCAAAATTGCAGCTGGAAGTACTGCCTCTTTCTTCTGGACCTCTGACGACAAGGTTATCAACCCTAACGGCTGGGCCGAGTCTCACCGTGGCCCTGTTATCACCTACATTGCGCCCTGCCACGGTGACTGCTCCTCCGTAGACAAGACAAAGCTCAAGTGGACCAAGATCGCAGAAGAGGGTGTTGTCTCTGGACCTGCCAACACTGCAGGTGTTTGGGCTACCGACAAGCTCCGCAAGAACGGCGGTGTCAACTCTGCGACCATTCCTTTATCTATCGCTCCCGGAAAGTACGTCATTCGAAACGAGCTCATTGCCCTTCATCGCGCTCATCTATCCGAGCCCGAATTCTACATGCAGTGCGGCAACATCGAGGTTACAGGCTCGGGTAAGGATAACCTCTCGGGCAGTGGTGTTGTTGCTTCTAAGCTTTACAGCACCTCTGACAAGCAGATGTTTGGCTTTTCTGTATATGATAACCGTGGCAATGACTGGAAGATCCCTGGCCCCCCTCTTTACAAGAGCATCAAGGCTAAGCAGAGCAAGGTCGCGGTCAAGTACCACGTATAGGTCTAGTTGTATTACTCTAGGGGTTGTGTGGTGATTTGTCTGGAACGCTAGACTGCTTTATATTTTTGAATACAGCCTGTACTAAAAAGCCCTCATTGGTACAAAATTTCAACGATATCATTACTGGAGCACCCAAACTATGTGACTGATATATAGACCTTAAAACTTTGTGGCCTTCATCTGTCTCAAAGACATATGCACCAAAGTCAAAGCCAATGAGGATAAAGTCGAGTGAGGTATTGATGTTGGGGTTGACTAGTATCTCATCGCACTGCTGGACTCGAAGTAACGAAAAATACACGGCAGCCTCTCTAGGGTCATACACCAGGCTATTAGTCATGAGTTCGTCAACCTTGAAAATAATAGTACAGATGGATCGAACCACTCGCTCTAAAATCGGTTATTTGCATGTTCAGTCTTGACGTGTCCGGCTCATAGCTTTGTGCAAAGACCGGGATCTCATCCGATTACAGAATGATGAACATGTCGGGTTGAGCCGTAGAAAGAATAGCTAAGGGGGTGTGTGAACCTCGCAAATGAAAGAAGCGCCACTAAAGCCTTAGGTAAACTCCTTTTTATCGACCCCACTGGCTTGGCCACCGCTGATCAGCTAACGTTATAAGCTCATGCGGCTCGATCCGAAGGTTTGCGGAGTTTTGTAATCAGCCTCATTAGTGACTTTGATTGCAAATTCAATAGTAGCAGAGATCAAAGTATAAGAGCGAGTATCTAACCCGTTGATTCTGTTTCTACAACGCAAAGCAATTTACTCAACATTACTCTCCTACAACGACTTCTACATTCCTTGTCGCCGGCGCCACTGGCAATACTGGACGAGCTGTTGTCGAAACCTTGTCGAACTTTTTGAAAGATAACAAGACGTTCTCGTCCTACAAGATCCTCGCTCTTACGCGTTCCTCGAGCGGAGCTGCTGCACAGCAACTTGCTCGTCTGCCCAGCGTTCAAGTCGTAGAAAAGAGCTGGGTTGACATCACCGCCGACTGGCTTCGCGAAAACCATGTCGTGAGGGCTTTCATTGCCTCGCACAATGAACCTCATCAATTCGCTGAAGAGTCGACATTCTATTTCGCTGCGCTCACTGCGGGTGTCGAGTACATTGTGCGAATTTCCACCACCGCTGCAAACGTCCGTCCCGATTGCCCTGCCTATTATCCTAGGACGCATTGGGCAATCGAGAATCTGCTGAGCCAGCCCGAGTTCGATCGCTTGAAGTGGACTTCGCTGCAGCCAAATGTCTTTTCGCAATTCTGGCTTGCTCCTGCTGCCAGTTTGATCAAGACATTCCGCGAGACCGGGAAGCAAGAGACTTTGAGACTCATGGCTTCAGAAGATGCACCCGTTGGCATCATTGACTCCAATGACGTTGGGATCTTCGCGGCCCACCTTCTGATTGCGGAAGACATAACTCCGCACAACAAGGCCAAATACGTCCTGAATGGACCCGAGGACATCACCGGCCGTCAAGTTGTCGATCTGGTTGAGAAGTATATTGGAACCAAGGTTGAAAATGTGATTTTCCAAGACCTCTCATTTATCGATTCGATGATAGCCCAAACTCAGCACAACAAGAATGTTATCGGGACGATCAAGAATGCGATGGAACCGGCATGGGGAGGAGAATGTGGAGTTTCAACAACAAGCAAGGAGGTTATAGAGATCGCTGCACCACAGCGCACCCCTGCTGAGATGCTCAAGATCCTACTTGAGTAGTGGTGTATACTTTAAAACCAACTCTCTCCTTGCTTAGGTAGACATATTTTATAGGGTTACCAATGATAATATTCCGCCCTCAATCTCCTCCGGCGATCTTCATTTTGATAGCTTGAATTTAATATGTACCGTACCTGTAAATAGCAGTTCTGATATGATCTCGGCTGTCGAAATTCAGGAAAGGCCTTAGTCTATCCATTTTGAGACAGAAAAGAGTCATATACTCATATACTCAATTACATCTGTAAACGTCATATCAAGTAAATCACTCCCACAGATGTACTTTTTGAAGACATTGATATATTGTAATTTGGTCTGTGATTGAAATATCTTATGTCATCATTGTTGCATCGGAGCTATAACGACGATAGAGGACTGCGCATCAGCTACCATTAGCTAGTCTACGAAAAGAGTCTACTAGATTGTGGTCTGTCCATCGACTTGCGGAATGCCCGGTATATCCCCAAGCCAATCAACTCTGTGCTTGATATACTGCTCGACATCGGGCTTCAAAACAGTTTCAATAAGCTTGAAATCATCAACGGTGCCCGCTCTAAGCAAACTTGCCCCGGGATAGCTCGAAGCCTTTCGGTACATCAGCGACCCGCACGTACGACAAAAATGATTGCTCATAGTATTCCCCTCTCGTTCAATGGTTTCCGATTGGCTATACTCCTGGAGATTATTCTGTCCACGAATATGCTTCAAGTGCGTGTCGAGAATAACGAAGGAAGTGGTAAACATGGATGCCGTGATCTTGCGACAATCGCTGCAGTGGCAGACGAAGGAAAACACAAGACCAGGTTTGGATAGCGACTGGAGAGTATCAGCATGGTTCGACCTGGAAGAGTCTTGAGTGACTTACAAAAGAAAGCTGTACTGCGCCGCAATAGCACGTTGCTGTTGCTTCTTCCTTTGTCGACCATCCGTCCTGCGCGACCCCGGACCGTGGAATGAAAGAACTGTTTGTCATCGTTGAGCTTTGTGTCGAATGTTGCGAGAACAACATTTATGGTCGGAGATGAACCTATGCGTGTTTTATATAGTAGATACGCAGTAGAATTCTCAACCATTCTCTCTGGAACCATCAACTAGTACTCCTTCACTATTCCGCACCAGTCAGGGGTGGAAGCTAAACAGTCGGAACCTAGTGGCGCAAAAGTCCGCAACTCCGCAGCTCCACGCTCAAGCTTAAACTTGTCCCCCCAGTCAAATTTTGGACGACATCGTATGAAGTGGAAATGGTCGGCAGAACAACACCTGTGGCTCGATCGAACAGGTAGTGTTCGCCTGCTATCCATTTCAGATCACTGATATTTAAATGACTTTGCCACCAGGGAACAGGCGGTCAAGAGGTGGTTCCCGCGTGTAATGGAGAACAGCCCATGGTAGGCGAGTCTCGGCGGGGAGCCACATTCGACACTGGAAGCCCTTTGAAGGGTTTTATTATGCATCTTATACAAAACCTTATCTAAAACGTCTAATTAAGTGTTGCTGATAATTATGCTCTAAAATCTGGAATAAAAAGGAAAGATCTATGGAAAGACAAAGAAAAGCCAGAAGATACAGAAATACAAATTTTGGGAAAGAAAAAGAAAGAGAAATGCTACATAGCCATGAAGTGGTAAAGAAATCTCACTGCAATGACTGTCAAGATTGCGCACTCTGAGTGTTACAGCTCAGGACTCGGCCTTCTTGGTAGCTTTCGTCCTCAGCTTCATCATTAAAAAGACAAGACCATAAAAGCCAAACACAAAGACAACGACGATACCCGCGTTCCTCCATCCGTACCACTCCTCCTTGAGATTGAGTGTCTGGAGGTAGTCTCCTCCCGTAGTGTACTGGCACACGCGGCAAGACGAAGTGTCGTCGGGGTTGAGGAGATTCGTGGCAGCTCCCATGGCTTGTTGGTAGACGGAAAGGTATTCGCCACAAGTCTGGTTGGATGGTGGTTCGAATACAGCAAGTTCATCATCTTTGCAATGAACAGACTTGTCCCAAGTTGTAAAGACGAGTAGAGAGCTCATAAGATAGTTGAAAGGGTCGATGTAATACATCCTGCGGGAAACAAGGTTAGGGCCGCTGAAACTTGGATGTCAGACGTGAAGGTATATGTTACTTACCAGTATTTCCAAAAAGGCTCAATCTGGCTGTACGGGACCATGACACCACAGAAAGATACCAGAGTGGTAATGACTAATGGGTTGACGAGAGATGCAAAGACAGCATTGGGAGTATAAGCTGCGATGGACTGTCCGATACCAGTGTAAAGGAACTCATACATGACCTATCAACATGTTAGTTGTACTGATGCTTGACGAAGTATTGATACATAGCAACTTACCACAACGAAAAAGACACTGCCCGCATGTCCGGGACCCGTAGGAAGTCCGGCAGTGAAGTACCAACAGACATAGTACAGCAGTGCACAAACGATCAAGTAAGGAAACTCGGAGACGATCAAGCCAGTGACAAATGGACCCCAGTGGTACATCTTGCTCTTCTTTTCCCGCGCTTCGTAGATGTCTCGACGGTCGATGAACAGTGGTTGAAGCTGGGAAATGATTCCAGGGGCAATGAAAATGAAGTTGAACACAGTAAAAAGGTTTTGTTGGAGATCAGTGAGACTGTCGCCAATCATCCAGAACGTGAAACCGTTGAGCAACGCCAAGCTGATATGCATGGTGATCTTGTTGTCGACATACTCCGTATTGCGGAAGAGCGAGATGTTCATGCGATGCGAGACAAGCTTAGTCTGCGTCCACAACGAAGCAGCAAACTCGTTTCCGTCGTCATTGACACCCGAGGGTCTAGAAAGAGCGTCTTCAACCATGTGATCCAGTTCCTTGCCGAGGTGCTCGTGTTCAGGCGACTCCAGCCAGATCTTGTTCCAGTCTTGTTGGTGAGATGCACCGCCGTTACCTGATACTACATCGATCATGTGTTCAGCAGGGTTCGCTTCAGGCGGGCATTCGGCTCCATAGCGACCAAAATAGGATTTGATGGTGCTTGCATTGTCGCCGATATCACCAAAGTATACGGTCTTACCACCCTTGGCGAGTAAAAGAAGAGTATCGAACTGAGCAAACAGTTGTGCTGATGGCTGATGGATGGTAACCAAGATGGCCTGTCCGGCTGCGGTGAGCTTTCGAAGGAAGCGAATGGTGTTGTAGGCAGCCTGGCCATCGAGTCCAGATGTAGGTTCGTCAAGAAAGATGAGGATACTTGGCTTCGCGACCAGCTCCACACCAATAGTGAGACGCTTTCGCTGCTCGACAGAGAGGCCATTACCTGGGCGACCGACAAGAGTGTGTTCGAGATCGTTTAGCTCCAGAAGGTCTACTATAGTATCGACATAGCGCAGCTTTTCTTCGGTGGGTACATCGCGAGGTTGGCGTAGGAGGGCTGAAAACTCGAGAGCCTCGCGAACAGTTGCAAGAGGTTCATGAACATCAAGTTGCTCGACGTAACCAGCAGAGCGTTGAAACGAGACAGGAATAGGGCGGCCGTCAACCAAGACGGATCCATGGATGGTTCCCTCCGTTTTTCGTTGGGCGAGAACATCAAGAAGCGTTGTCTTGCCTGCGCCAGAGGCACCCATGAGAGCGCCGAGCATACCAGGCTTTACATATCCTTGGACGTTGTCGAGGAGAACACGATCACCATCAGGTGTCTTGACAGTATAGGTCAAGTTTCTCCAGGTGAAGATACTTCGGTTGCGGATGAGATCAGTATCGGCGTTTGTATCCGAATCAGAACCAGTTCTAGCAGCAGGTTTCTCCTGTGATGAAGATTCCTCATCAGCTTGGGGTTGAAACAAGTGCTTCGACTTGTGTTGCTGTTCACGAGGAATGAGGAGGCTACGGCCACCTTCTCCGACTTGCTTCCAGCCATTGGTGAAAACAATGGTCAGGCCGATAAAAAAGATCCAAAAGGCGACGATGACACCAAAGTTGCGCCAGATGTGATTCTGACTGAAACTCATGTATTCGAGATACTGCTCACCCGTGACACTCGTGGCTCCTGGAGGTGCACCGCCAACACCAGCACACGCCTGTCCACCCTGTCCGTCGGTGTAACCAGGACCGTTTGGAATGAGGTAGGGGCCGACACAAGGAATGGTCTGGCCTTTGAACTCGTTCGACAAAAGGCCGTCAAAGGCGTACGCCATTGGATTGATCCAGAAGATCCAAGAAAACCAGGGGTGCATCTCAGGCTTGACGATCATGTATCCCATGTAGACAAACAGCGCAACAGTTGAAAGACCAGACACCTTTGTGGCCGCATCAAAAGTGGGAAACGCAGCTCCGACGACCCGGAAGAACGAAGTCATTGACAAGGCGGTTGTATAGTTGATGAGCAGATAGGTAAAGAAGGCGCCGGCGGTCATCTTTAGACCAACCATGAAGTACAGCACGAGGCCGAAGTGCGACACCTGGAACAGCATGATAGGCAGGTCTGCAACGACCTGAGCGATGACGACAGCCGCGGGGTTGTAGAGAGCAAAAGAACGATGCTTGGCCAGGATGGGTCTGCCGGTGAAGGAGTCGGTGACTTCAGAAAGAGCAATAAGAGCGTTGTAGAGGATGGAGAAAAACAGGGCACCGCCCTTGAGGAAGAGACCAGCCGAGTTATCAGGAGCGTTGTAAAAGAGTGAGCCGCCCATAAGAGCCTGGATCAGTGTTGCACCTTGCTTCATAAACAGTGTCGCCTTGTCTCCCCACATGATCTGGTACTGCCTCGTAGTGGCCGCCTTGACCTGGGTCAGGAAGTCGGCAGTGACTGGCGACTTTGCAGAGACTCCCTTGTGCTTCTCGCGAGCGACCATCTCTTTGAAGATAGCGGTGTTGTCTGCTGCTTCTGTCGTGGTAGGGTATGTTCGAGCCTCTTGCAGCATCTCAGGATAGATGGCAGAATTATGATAGGCATCGCGGACTGCATCGGCGGTGCGAGGAAATGTCTGTTCAAATCCAGGTGCAATAACACGTTCGTGGGGAACTGTCACGCCTGTCAGGAAATCACCCCTGTTGGAACCACCGTCTCGCAGAAAGCCAAGATCTTCCATGAAAGGAACGGCATCTTTCTGAGGGCCATAGAAGATTTGCTTGCCCTCATCAAGAACAAGGACTTTATCGAAATGATCGTAGATGCCATTACCCGCCTGGTAAAGGGTGACAATGGTAGTGAGACCCAGAATATCGGTCATGGCTCTAATGGCTTTGATCCACTCAAGAGCAGTGCTGGCGTCAAGACCTCTAGTTGAGTTATCCCAGCAAAAGACACTAGCTCGAGTAGCTAGAACCTCGAGAATAGAAACTCGCTTCCTTTCTCCGCCAGAAACACCTCTAATGAAGGCGTCTCCAACCTTTGTATGGGCCGTATGAGAGATACCGACAGATCGGAGAAGGAAGTCCTTGTAGAACTGGGCGTACTCTTCATGTGTCTTGACGTCGGCAGGTAGATGGAAGGGGACCTTCATGCGAGCTGCAAAGTCGATAGTGGCCTCGACAGAAAGTGTCGGGAAGAAGATTTCCTCTTCAGTATTCATGACGATCTGGCCACGGTACTGCTGTGCTTGCTCGGCGTCCATGTTACCGTAGTGGACATCTCCCGTAATCTCTTTGTATCCGCGACGGTTGTTGCCAAGTACACTGAGCAATGTTGTACAGCCTGACCCTGGACGGCCAAGAACCAACAACATCTCCCCAGGCTTAACGCATCCGCTTGAGTTGTCGATGATTGTTCTGATCGGATCGGTCTTGTCTTTTTGGTGGAAGGGGTATAGTTGGGAGAGAACGTTTTCGTTGAAGGTCGCGTCGGCGCTGACACCCTTGACTGTGAGATTCGTCCAGCTCACGCCAAGCTTCTTTGGCTTCTCGCCAGCTTGTTCATCGCGTTGTTGTATCATGTGCATCTCGGGTTCCATGTGCCATGATTGCTTGTTGCGATAAGATATTGTCTTTTCCAACCCGCTGTGCAAGACTGCGGCATTGTCAGGTGTAATGGACTCTTGGTCCACTGTTGAAGAACTAGAACTCATGACTGAGTGCTTGAGCTACAGAGTGGATTACTGGATTAGGGAGGTAATATGATGGTGAGGATAGATGGTGGAAAGAGAGTTGCATAGACATTTAAGTATAATAGGTCAAAAGTTTGCATCACGAAAGGAATTGTCCATGTCGCGGCTGTAAAAGCCTCGATTACAAAGGCGAACGATGACTCCATGACTGTTCCAGCAGAACGGGATGCAGCAGAGCCGCTTGACGGAGAAGATGAATCTGTAAAGCCTCCGGCGTGCAAGATGGACATGATCTGGGAGCCCTGCCATTGGTCAATCGGCAGTGCGAGGCGGATGCGAGTGCGAGGTCTAACTGATAGCTGACTTAGTGGACAGATGGCGCTAGCCACCACGGTCGGATTCCCCAAGACCCCGACGATAAGTAATGACCAATCGTAGCGCCATAACTTTAAAAAGCCTCCGCGGAGGCTTAAAAAACCGAGCTTCTCCCTCGCGTCCATCCGGCAGTTCCCCTGTAATTTCACATCGAGACATCAATCGAATGGTCATTCAACTCGTTTGATTCAGCAGCCTCTCCCTATACAATTCCTGGTCTCCGACCATCTTGTCCGAGTTACCCATAATAATTTCTCGCAACACTTTTGCTTTACGCGTATTTTTTTAAGAGTCTGCCATAGAAATCAACATGGGTGCCACACCACCCCATCCATCACAGCGGCGCTTCGCCTGTGAAACTTGCCGGAAGCAAAAGTCGCGTTGCCAACGATTTAAGCCCGAGGACCCCAAATGTGCGAGGTGTACGTTACTCAATTTGGAGTGCTCCAACGGACAACAAAGGAGTATCGGCAGGCCCCGCAGAACAGCTGCCTCCATCACATCCTTGACCAAGGTGAAGCCACCGACAACCATGTATACCCAGACAGCCCGAGATACAGTCGACTGGACGAATTTGATGTCTCCAGCTACTACCCCGACTCAGGACGCGACTGTTGCCGACATAAATACAATGGGTAGTGAAATAGCGACATGGCCCATGACCGGCGTGGACTCTTTCGGTCAATCCTCACTGTCCTGGGATGCATTCTTGGGCTTCGCCGACGCTGATTACATGTTTACTCATGAGGCGACCTTTGAGCCGTCATTCTATCTCACACCGAGCCCACCGAGCACCCCATCCAGCGATCACGGCGCGTGTCTGAACAAGATACATAATGTCGAAATACCCGGACTTGGAAAAGTAGACAGCATCGACATCTCTACCGCGCTCTTGGAGCTTTCCAAGATCAACATCGATTTGCACAATCGCATCACCGCCGCCAATACCCACAAAGATAGCTTGAAGTTCGATAACGTAGTACAAAGAGACGGCCCGCTGTACATTGACAATGTTACACTGGCCGAGTTTGTGTTGAAAGCTTCGTTAAAGCTGTTGCAAATAGTCAACAGACTTCTTAGTAACAAGCAAAACCTGGCTTCCAACCCCCTCAGACCTCCACAAACAAAATCGCAATTGCAAGATCTCATTCAGTCCAACGGGACCTCTTGCTCGCCTGCAATAGCTCTTCTCGTCACAAGTATCTTTACGCAACTAATCACACTCTACGAGTTGATACTCGAATATATCACCACTCGGGTCGAACGGATCTCTTGCGATCCTATCCCTTCAATTTCTGGCGTCATGTTTAACGGACTGCCTCTAGAGGACTCGTTTGCACAAGGTCTGCTTTTCTGCCAAGCTATTGTATATCTGATGGAGAGAACGGAGATCGCCCTAGGCACCAGATCCAGCACAGGCGCTGGGCTGCTATCGGCAAGACAGGTAAAGGTTCTTTGGGGTGAGCTGGATAGTAGGCAACCAATTATCGCAGACCATGCTATTATGCGGCCTTCTACCTTGAGGAGGTTATTCGGGAAAGTGGCGGGTATTTTTGGACAGATAGTGGGAGATTCATTACACCCCAAATGATATAATTAGCGACTTGAATCAATTGGGTTTTTCATTGCCTAAGCAACAAAATTCTCCAGGTTACGCATGTGATGGAAGAACCTTGTTCAAGATTTTGGGCCGCGCCAAGTCATGTATGTGTAATAACAACATTCCCAAAATACGGCTTCGAGTCCCGATCGCAGGCAGATGAACCAACGCCTCGCGATCGCCGACCCCGAGGGTCATTACTAAGCATGTGCTAGAGTATGCTTTGCCAATGCTCTATTATAATTATTGCGAAACGTGAACAAAGTTTCTTATGTGTTCTTATTCTAGGTCGCATTCCAGGCAATTGCCGAATAGTAAGTACTAGATCAACAGCCAATGAACAAGCGGGAAAGCCTCCGCCGCTAGTGAGTCGCCCATCCGAGTCGGTGGAAAGGTGATAACAGCCCATTATGGCAATTTTATTTCTGACAAAGCCATTTACACAGATGGCTAGAAAGTACTCGGACAAGCAATCTTAAGTTTCTTCAGCCGTGTTCATCATCATGTTATATATTTACTGCATCAAACCCGTAGAATAGCTTTCATCAGGAATAATCCCCACTGTCAAATTCACTCTCCCTATTCACTGCCTCTCATCTCCTTGATCTATAATGACTGCTTCGTCTGAAAAGCGGTCCATTCTTATTACCGGGTATGTCAAAATAAGTGGGCCCCGAGGATTTGAAGGGCGGTGCTAATCGTGGCTGTTACTGCAGATGCTCTGAAGGTGGCTCCGGAAATGCTTTGGCTTTGGCATTCGCCAGCCAAGGCATGCGTGTTTTCGCAACTGCCCGATCCCTTCACACCTTAACCAATCTAGAGGCGAATGGTATCGAGACATTGGTTTTAGACGTCACCAATCCCGACAGTATAACAAGCCTTCGAGATGAGATTCAGAAACGAACTCATGGAAAACTCGATATTCTCATAAACAATGCTGGTACCAGTAAGTGGACCAAGATTTTTGTTTCTATCGTTTGGTCGCATCAACTGACTAAAATCCTGTAGTGTACGAAGCGCCAGCTTTAGAAGCTGATCCGTCCAAAGTCAAAAACATGTTTGAGACCAACGTCTTCGGTCTATTCAACGTCGTAACAGCTTTCACACCCCTGCTACTGGCCTCTGTATCGGGGTCAAAGACTGCGCCTGTTATCGTCAATGTCGCTTCTGTTTTAGCCCGCCTTCCATTTCCATTCTCGTCTGCCTACAACGCCAGCAAAGCCGCTGTGGCTGCCTATTCCGACACCCTAAGGCTGGAACTTGACCCTCTGGGCATTCGTGTTGTGACGCTATATATGGGCGAAGTCTCGACTAAGCTCATGTCCCCAGATAACATCTTGTTTGGACCAGAGAGTATATATGTCGACCTAGAGGGTAAAGTAAAGGAGAGGTCTCGCATCCACGGAGAAGAATCGATTTCAGCCACGGCTTTCGCCCAGCAGGTGATGAGCAAGGTTCTGAACAGCAACACAAATTATATCTGGAAGGGATCGAGAGCGCTTCTCATCTGGTTCTTGAACGCCATCGGACCCAGGAAGGTATTTGACTCAGCCATGAACCAGCCAGTGGGTCTTGATAATGAGGTGATTCGGAAGAAGATCCGCGAGAGGGCTGAGAAGTTGTTGGTCAAATCGTGAGCACAAACGATTTGCAATCGGATGGGGTATATATCGAATAATTTTTTTAAGATAATCTTTGGAACTTAAGAGAAGCATTTCCAGCAATTTCCCTACTTCGACTGTACAAACTTCAAGTATGTCAACGCTGGAGGGAATATGGGAAGTGCATCACCGACTATCCGCATTTCAAATTTTTGCCGAATCATTCGTGAGATCTAACTTCGCTGCCGAATGTGTTCTATGGTACACAGTTAGACAAAATTACTGCGTTCTCTCATCTTGTAAATTGGATCTAATATAGATGGATATAGAATAAGGGTCAAAGTCCATAACAACAACAAATATTCGCTATAGATGCTACACAAACTGTCCATTAAGCCTAGCTCATCTGAGATGATGCTTATCATACAATGCGCTCACCCTATACCACATTATCGTCTATTTTACCTTTGCCGCGCCTGAAACGAGATATCATCCCCTGGTGACGATGTTGAGCCAACACATGTTCTACCGGCGGACTTTCATTCCCGGATCTCACTTCAACACCAGTAGAGACTCCCCTGCCGCCATCTCGTGAAGCTGGAGTATCTGTGTCAGTAGTTGCGGTTCCCGTAGATTTCCCATTCGTTGTTTTCAGCCTCATGGATGACCGGGCAAAGCGGAAACTACGGTCAAGATACTTCCACACCTTCCACTTTTTGATCCCATCTAAATGTCGAATGGCAACCCACGAAAGTACAGAGATGCCAACTGAAACAAAGACTGACGGTACCGAGTTAGTTCGCGATTAGCGTTATAGACTTTTACTGTGAAACTCACAAATAATATAAAAAGCCCAGGCAGGAGTTTGCAAGAAGGTTTCAACATCTAAAGCAAACAGCGACGAAAGAAATGACAAAGGCAGCTAAACGGAGGGGTTAATAAGGTCGCATTAGATTCATTTCGATATGACTTACGAAGAAAACGGTAGCGAGGGTGAACACCATCACGGTTTTTCCTTGTGTTATGGCCAAATCGTTCTGTTGAAGCGAAAGAGTGGTATTGATCTTTAATAAAAGCGTCAGTAACAAGTAAGAGTTTTGTATCTGGTGGGACTTACAGCCGTCTGTATTCTCTCCGCGATCTTGTCCAATTCCTCAAGGTCTTTCATAACGTAGGACGACGAGAGGCGAGAGGCACCTCGCCCCTTACCAACAAGGTCCTCTTGGACAAAGCTTTGGAACTGAGCGACAGATTTGAGGATACTGAGCTCATCCCGGACATCTTTAATATCGTAGCACAGGCCTTTAGCCTTCTCGATCGCTTCGCTAGTTGTATAAATTGGCTTGGCCTTGTCAGATTCCTGTTGCTCTACTGGGGATGTGTCGTCATTCTCATTGGTCGTTTTAGCACTTTCTTTACGGGAGTTCGGTGTTCCCTTGTTGCCTGACTCTGCAGAGCGCTGGGAGACATCTCCAGTGACTACCCCAGAAGCAGCATTCGTCGGGGACGGGTTTCCTTCTTGATGCTGCGTAGTGCTTAGTGGTGGAACCGTGTTGTCTGTCGCCTCACTATTAGGCTTCGCCTCGGCAAGATGCTTCGGTTTTCGTTGTTTCGTTAGGGACGTCGTATCACGAGCGATCCCAGGCCCCCTTCTCAACGGGGGAGAGTGTCCCTTTCTCAACTCCTCTGTTGTATGCGTATCATTCTGCCACGCCGAACCGCGGAAGTGGTCGAATAAGACTGTTTCCTCTCGTCCCTGTTCTTGTGTTAATCTTCGAGCAGCCCTGTCAAAGTGGTGACTAACAATCTTGTTGATAAAATGCGAAAAGGTCTGGCCAATGGATATGCCCTCGCTCTTTTGTCGCCTCTCATACGAGCCAATACAATAATCGACAATCACCGGTACAAGATCCTCAGCAGACATTGGCTGCGACTCGACTCCTCCATACTCCGCTTTCTTAGCCAGATGATTGAGAATATCTCCCACGAGACTATCTGGAGTGCCGTCGAACGAAGAAGACGTGGCTGTTATGATCCACTCTGTTCACCCCCACGTCAGCTCATGGAGGATCAATTTGGGTGTTGGGTCAACATACCATTTGCAATAGTCCAGACCCAAAGCTGATTAACTCGCACCACTGTATGCTTGCAGCTGCCATCCTCACACTCTTTGGGGTGCTGTCGCTGACATTCATCCTGATACTTACTGACAACTTGGTTATCATTTCGATCGTTTCGGTCTCTGGTAGCTTGTGGATCGTCTTCTGCAAATTGATAGTACCATTCATCAAGAGTCGGTGACCCATGCTGAGGCGATTCCTCTCTGTCGTAAAGATTCCGCAAATTCTTGTACTCCTCCATCGTCACTCTGAATGTATGGCTCTCATCTAGGGAAGTGTAATTTCGGCAGTGAGTCGAATAAGCAAGATATGGCATCTGAGAATCTGATTAGAGACGGTATGGTGAGCTGTACCAATAAACGCTTATTCGACATACGTAAACGGCTGATGCAGGTATTCCGACCTTCCCTTCGAGGGCCTCGGCCTTGTGCTCACAATCATCAGACGTAGATATGGAGCCATATTTCTTATTCTTATTTGCACTTCCTTTCTTTTCTGGGTCGTCGGAATCATTCTTCCGGTCCTTACGAGGCGTTGTGTTCATGGATACTCTTCTGGGCCTCATGAATCTTGACAGAGACTTCCTATCAGGCACTTCGACCCAGCTATCTCGAAAGAAGGACCGACATTCGCGATAATCGCTAGGATCGTAGCCTTCATCCAACATTATCCTGGTCAAAACATCCTATGGATCAGGTCAATATGTCTTTTTTTCAATGTTGCCCCACCGCTTTGGAGAGACTTACGTTCATCCAAGTCATCTAGGCAACAGAAAAGGTTAGTTTTGTCTTATGAAATATGCTGAAGCTTACGTTGGTAGATGGAAGGTGAACCCAGCTGAGCCTGGGATTCTCCGATCGATAAAGGCTGTGATCAAAAAGTTCGGCATCATGATTGGCCATGGTGGTTAGAGTGTTGATGGCCCTCTTGATAATATTGGCAGGTCCTGATTTAGCGTTATAGATGATCTCATGCATGCGCCGGTTCCTCCAGATCCTCCCAGACTTTTGGCCAACTTGATAAAAGCCCACAACAGCGGCTGGAAAGTTTTTCAGGATATCTTTGTGCTTCTCCTTACAATCTGGGCGGTGAAAGTCTTTCGCGTCAATATGTGTCTGAGACATTTGTGCAAGAGGTGGGTCCTTCATAATATCACGAAAAATTTCCCTGAAATGTGAATCCTCTTTCGCGAGTTTTTGACGTTTAGACTGTAGTGCAGTATTGTCCTTTCGCTCCTCGCTCAACTTTAAATCTGTGAAGAAATCAGCACGATTTACCGGCTGTTCCCCTCGGCTTTCCAATTCTGGTATCGCATCTTTCTTCATCAGCTTCAAAGTCTCTTGAACTGCATTTAAGTTTTCGGGAGTTCGTTCAGATGCTGCGATAAGAAGCCAGAGTATCTGGGAAAGATTCTTATACGAGCCATTCCCGGATTCCTGTATGGAGTGCCATCGTTTTAAGGTTATTTTTAGAGTAGGCTTTAGTCTTCCAGCATGGCATTCAACTTCGTCATGCCCACTGTCATCATCCGGAGGAAATCTCTGAAACAACAACTTAGATAACAGCTCGAATGAACACGTCTTCGCAGCGTTTCGGAAGAGCTTAATCCAGTCTTCCTCTCTCCACTCAGATATCCACATCAGGTATCTAATGGCAGGTTCCGGCTTGGCTCTGCTCAAAGCTGAAACAATTATGCTGATGTTGAAGTCGACGGAATTCGCATCCTCTGGCTCGATCATTTCCGAAAATAGTTTCAGTAAGCTGTCGTCACCCTGAGCTGCAACTTGATGGAAAGCCGTATAGCCTTGTTTTGTTCTCAGCCTAGGATCAGCCCCATGTCTGAATAAAAGCGCTATAACTTTCGAGCGCCGCTCAGGGAATATCTCTTGTTCGTAGTCCCCTAGATTTGTCGACTCCTTTAGACCTTGGTTTTCAGAATCCATATCTGGGTCCACAGATTCCATCTCCTCAGTGGGGTCAATGAAAGCGAGGTGTAGGGCAGTTGCACCATCGTTGTCTTTTTCATTCACAAGAGTCTCTGTGCCTGGTATCTCTAGAAGCAGTTTAGCCACCTCCTCATTCCCCTTTTGACTCGCTAGGTTTAAGCTTGTCTTTCCATCGGCTGCCTTATCTGCGGCATTGACATCAGCTTGCTTGATGAGTAACTTGACTATCTCAATCTGGTTATGGAAGCTGGCGAAATGCAGAGGTTTCCATCCAGCCCACTCAGATTCAACTTTGTTTGGGACATAGGTGCGTAGGGCCGGCCATGTGGCATTGCAATCTGCCTTGGCGTGGACTAGAGTAGATGCAATATCTGAAAATCCTTTTACACAAGCCACCTGGAGAGGAGTGCGTTGCTTCTCGTCGGGTATTTCCAGTTGACTCTTAATAACCGTAAAGTGGGTTTGCAAAAGCTTGTCCACAAGTCCTGTTCGACCATATTCGACTGCCCACATCAGAGTGCTGCATCCATTATAGTCTTGGAGGTCCAATCTAGCTCCGTTCTCTATCAAAAGAGTAACGGTTTCTTGTTTGTCCAAGGTGATGGCTACGCGTAGCGGAGTCCAAAACCCCCGCCCATGAAACAAATTGATATTAACGCGTTTAGTATCAACCATCTCCTTTATAAAGGCGGTCTCTTTGGATATGATGGCCATTTGTAACGTAGATAACCCGTAAACAGTGGAAACTTGGTCCGTTGCACCCTTTTTGAGTAGCATGAGCACTACATTGAGTCCGTGACTGTCTAAGGCGCTCAAGAGAGGGGTACGATCGTCTTTTGTCCGGGCTTCAAGGTCGGCCTTGTTGTCAAGCAACACAGTCACTAAGTCAGTATGGCCTTGCTCGCACGCAAGATGAAGAGGTTGTTGCCCCTTTTCATCTTGTGCACCAACATCCGCACCAGCACCAATGAGTATTTCTGCCGCTTCCTGTAGTCCCAATTGGGCGGCGAAATGAAGCGCTGTCTTTTTTGCTTCATCAGTTGTTTTGGTGCTGAACCAGTTTTTGTTGAGTAAATCTTCGAAGGCCTTAAAGTCTTCATCGGAGGAGCCTCGATCTCCCACTATCTTAAGTAGTTGCTCCTGTAAATCTGTTGATTTCACGTTTTTGATTTCGATCTTTTTGCTCTCTGGGGCGTCGGAAACCGCCTCGGTTTGGATTTCGCTGACGCTTGAGATATCTCCTCCTGGGGGCACGTCATCTGGGGCAACCTTATTCGGGTCGGATTGATCGGCCATAATGAACAGAATGGGGAAAAGAAAAACCGAAAGGGAGTTGGTAGAGAGCTGTTCCAATTGAGTATGCCAAATTTTTTGGTTTATGGTATGAGTATCGTTGAACTGTCAAATGCGTGTGATTTTGAACTCAAGGCTTTGGTCAGAGCCTGATTTTATATTAGTCGTGGACTTGATCAGCCTTATCTAAATCGCCACCCCGCCACGGCATACCGCCAAGAAACATTCAACGCATATCGCTAGGCAGAAATTAAATATTGTGAGCCGTCTTGCAGGAGCTGAACAGCTGTGTCACATAACAGTCGTCACGCTGCAATTTAATTGGATGTTGGTAGCTTCTTTGCATGCTGTGCTGCACTTTGCCGTGTCTTGCCGCGCCACCCCCCGTATTCCCTCCCGCATCAGATCATGCCATCAACTTGGCGCACCCTGCTGTTCTGTAGATAAGATAGAGACCGACATTGTCTCGTTCTGAGGTTAAGTCTTACACGTCTAGACTCCATTCACATCCATATACTTGCTACAGAATAATATAGAAACACATAGTTCAATACTATAGACACCATGTAGATCATATCAGAAGTACTAAATCAGTAGTCAAGTCTCGAGTGCATAGGTATGTGCTCGGACAACATTTTAAAATCGGGTCATCTACGATGAGGGATTTAGCCGAGACTTGATTCTTGCGAGAAATCTCAAAGTCCAATTGGATACACAAAATTCCATGAGGCCTTCCTTGCATAATATAGAAACAAGAGATCTATCCTTGACTAGTACCTGGAAAATCCAAAGGCCCAGCCGCATCCACGAGCCAATAATCCAGATCAAACTCTTGCGTAGTAGGATCTTGGAATTGATTATCAACAAGAGTCTAGAATCATGGTCAGCCACACAAACGAACGCGATGGGGAGAGGTCATACCCAATCAATGAAGTCCATCATGTCAAAATCACCCACGGTCTCCGCGGAACCAATTGTCACATACTCTTGGGCGTCTATTTCGTTATTAGATGATTGACAAGCTTCTTTGCTTTCTGAAAGCAACCTCAAGCTCAAATAATCTGTCACTCGCTGAATTGTCGAGGCTAATGCATGAGATACTGTGCGTGCCTCGGAGCTTTCTGATGCAGTAGTCCATATCATGTGGGCAGTTTCGATAATTCTCAAATTCTTCTCAAGTTCGCCATCATCCTTTCGGGTGTTGAGAGTGGTTGAGTTCAGTCGCATGCTGACAGTCATATCCAAACATATAACCATTGCGGCCAAGGTGAAATCGCTCATCGTCAGACTCGTCACCATCCATCCCATATCATAAAGTTGGCCACCAGGTTGAGTCACTTTATGCATTTCAGCTTGTCTCAGAAGTAACTTTTCGGCTGCCTCAAGGCAAGAGCGTCTTGAAGGTTGAAACCGGCTCTCAAGGCGTTGCGTCAAATAATGCCGGTGCAGAACAATGATACTCTTGAGATACAGCAACTCTATTGTAGTTCTGGCCATAATGACACTGACGTCATCAGCAATGAAGCTGAAGAGAGATTTATACTTAAAGATATCCGGGATGTTTTCGTAGGCGGTCCGGACCTCAGAATCTAGCGAAATTGTCTCCTCGTATGGGGCTGGCACAAGTGATCTCGTGTGCTTGACGACTTTCTTGAACGTGGCCATGACAGAAGCTTTGACTATAGAATAAAGAATAGTAGTATTCTCGGAAAATGGCCGTGAGGGAGGTAGCTCCGAGATGCCTGGGTAGAAGTCCGTCTGATTGAGGTTACGAGGTAACTCTGTATCGCAGCAATCTGTCGGTATCATGCTTGGAAGTCCCATTTGAAACGACATCAGTGCATCTAGCTGGAACAAACTCAGCCAGGCCCTGCGCCTCATCTCGGCATCAAATGGGGAGATATCCGACCCTGGGACTTTGGCCGGGTCTCTATGATATCCTTTACAAATCGCAAGTTGCACTACTTTACCCATCAGGAACCAGAGGTTGGTATCCGAGACTTTAGTACGCAGCCAGCAGCCCACCAGGTGTATGAGTAAAGCTTCCACACCATAGCCCTTTGCTGTGGTGTAGTTGCCCAGTAGGAGACATTCCTGGGTCCTCTTTGAGAGACTTTTGCTCGATGGAATTAGAGCCTCGCTGTGCTGCGATTTACCAGATATCTCGTACACGCCTACAGAAAGACTGAGAAGAGCAAAAAGCAGTGCGATCCAAATTGCGGAAGTTTCTTCTGGAGATTCCCAGAATGATTCGTACTTGACCATCAACATTTTAGTGTAAATTTCGCTTTTGTGACGGATACGGCTTACCTCTTGCTGAAACTTAGCGGGGTGCAGAATGGCTGATGGACCAGTCAGTTGTTGTCGACAAAGATACCAACCCAATACCAGACTTACGCATCATAGTATAATGAGAACGGAAGAATAGCGATACCATATTATCGCAAACCGGCCTCTGTGGTAACTTGGACAAAATTTCTCTCATACTCAATCCTTCAGAGGGGCCCAAGTCAAAATCCCCATTATCACTCTCGCGGAGATCGGAATTTGGCGTGGCTGGGCTAGACGCAAAGACCTGTGAATTTGAACTGATAGTAGGCAACTCGCTTCGTATAGATCTGATATTCTTCAGTATAGAATACCAATGGTTTGAATCGATATGAGTCGCAAGCCCACCCGGAGCTTCATTGCCCAAAGGGCTTGCAAAAATACCATCAGATGAAGTGGAAGTTGAAGGCCCATAGCTAGTGATGCTACCCGACCCTGATGAAACACGATTATCGGTTATACATAGCGAAGCCATTGGTTCTCTTGGTGATGTTTCCTGTGCGACTTTGGCAATCAAATTCTCGAGTTTCTTGAGACGATCTGCGACTGACTCGTCTTTATCTGCTCGCTTCTCATTTCTATCAGCGTTAGAGGCATAATGGCAAGAATTCTCTTTGTTTCGTCTGATACATGAGTCGCAGGGTAGGCCTCTATTACACTTCAATCTATAAAGGTTAGATGCATTTGCTGGCACGAACTCAAGACTTACTTCCGAGTTCGACATGGCTCACATGACTTTGGCGGTCGGTTGCGCTTCTCAATCTTTGCTTGTCGAAATTAGTTCGAATCATTTAGACAATAATCATCTTTCTTACCTGATCCCATCATTTTGGAGGTTGATTGTTTCATGGGAAAATACGTTCAAACCTTGAGGGAGATAAGCAAGATCCGCTGACGGGGCTCGGGAGCGGGCTTAATAACCCCGCCTGCATCTCATTGGCTGTCGATATAAGCGGAGATATTAAACCCGCTGTACAAGAGACATTCAAGACGGATATAGGCCATGATGATATATATATAAATAATCATGGCCTCTACATGTTCTTTACCTTCTCATCACAAACAGTTCCATCAATCAATCACTAAATTTTATTCTCATTCACATCCACACCAATCATGGCTCTATCATTCTCGGCTATCTACGGCATTGGATCCACCATGCTCTCCAACTTATTCGTCACACTCCCATACCCCGAAACAGCACTCGATCTGTCTGACAAAGTCATGATTGTATCTGGTTCAAATACTGGTCTCGGATTTGAAACTAGCCAGCATCTTCTCCGTCTCGGCCTCGGGAAGCTTATAATGGCTGTTCGAAGTCTTGACAAGGGCGAAAAGGCACGACAAGAGTTACTTAAGTCAACAAAGTGTTCGCCCAAGACAATCGAAGTTTGGCATCTAGACATGGCGAAATACGAATCTGTCAAGTCATTCGCTGCTCGTGCAAACTCTACCCTCCCCCGTATTGACGTTGTTCTCGCCAATGCTGGTCTTGCAACATCGGCTGAGTTTACCATGGCCGAGGATAACGAGAGAACCATCACTGTCAACGTTGTATCGACCTTCCTCCTCTTCTTCCTACTCCTCCCCAAGCTTCGCGAATCTTCATTCCCTGGCAAATTTATTATTCCCAACTCTGCAACACATTACTGGGCTCCCGTCAAAGAACTGGTCCCAGATGCAAACGCCGGCCCCATTTTTGCGCGCCTCAACAATCCAAAGACTTCTCTCATGGCCTCTCGATATGAAGTCAGCAAACTCATCGTTCTCTATATCGTACGCGAAATTGCAGCTCATCTAGATGCCTCGGAAAAGAACAGCGTTATTATCAACACGCCCAATCCCAGCTACTGCAAGTCAGACCTGCTTCGCGAGGTACCACAGTTGGCGCCTCCAGACTTTCTTGCTCGTACTCCGGAGACGGGCAGTCGTGCTCTCGTTAGTGGAATTTTTGCAGGTCCTGAAAGTAATGGAAAATACATGACTAACTGTCACCTTCGAGAGTAAGTGTTTTCCTCTAGTGTTCGATCAATTACTAACTTAGTTCCAGACCTGCATGCCATGTCACCAATAAGACCGGGGTAAAGATTCAGAGCGCGATATTCGAAGAACTGGTAGCAAAGCTGGAGGCGATCTCTCCTGGTGTTTCCAAGATTCTTTGAATAGGGTATTGTTTGCTGAGTTCTTTTATCGTTTGACTTGGTAATGGTAATCATTGGTTGTTTTCACAGTTACTCCCTTAACTTCATCAATTCCGTTAGTATCAGGTATAATTGCAAAAGAATTTCACATTTTGTCATCTTCAGTATTTATCTGGCAGGAGGATGCTTATGTCGCGTGACTAGAATCATGTCAAGATTTAATTCCTACGTTATGCTTACATCCGCCGTTATTGCCAAGAAGTCACGGCATCTTCCTATCATTCACTAGATGGAAAGCATGTAGGTGTACTGTATATCCAATTTTGGTTACGGTATATTTACGAATATCCAAGTAATGTTCAGTAGAATGGAAAGGATCTCCAAAGATGCTTATGACCCTGAATATCCTGAATGTCTTGAGGATTGCCTCACTATTTACTGTCACAGTTAGTTCGGTACAGTATTGGCATATGGCAGCAGACTTACAACAAGACCGAAGAACTTGAGGTCCTCGTCGGGGAAGTGATCGACACCGTGGCCAACACCAGAGCCCAGGAAACCCTAATACACTGTCAGTATTGTCAACCAATACAATATCAATGCTCTTACCTGTAGCTTATCGCCGAAAATCTCTCTCTTGAAAGGGCTGCGGGGGAAGTTGGCAGTGGTGGACTTAGGGGTCGATGAGTAGCCAAAGATACCAGACCACTGCTTGATGCTCTCATAGTAGTTCTGAACGTTGAGAGTAGGATCGGCAGTTCCGTGGTAGACCTGAATCTTGGGTCGTGATCCGGTGTATCCAGGGTACATGTTCTTGACAACGTTGGCCCACTGGTTCTGAGTGTAGATAGACTTTCCTTGAGAGCATGTTGAGTTCCAGGCAGCGGGCTGGTTGGCGCTGCTCACGAAGCAGCCGGCGGGAACACCTGCGTAGACGATCGCCGCAGCGAAAACGTCGGGGTAGGTTGCGGCCATGACGGACTATCACTGTGTCAATTGGGATGATACGAAGTGGTTAATCATTTTACTCACTGTCATCATGGCACCAGAAGAGTCACCAGTGACAAAGACCCTCTTAGCATCGCCACTGTAGTTCTTGAGAACAAACTTGACCATGTTGGCGATGGAGGTGCTGCAGCCACCACCCTCGTGGGTGAGGGTCATCTTGGATGAAACATCCCAGCAGTTACCAGGGGTGTAGGGGGTCTGAGGGTAGATGACGATGAAGCCGTACTTCTCGGCGTTGGAGGCCCACTGGTTGCTCTGGTAGAATGCCTGGGCAGTTCCGGTGCAGTAGTGAAGACCGACAACCACAGCAGGGTTGGCCTTCAGGTTCTTGGGCACATACAAGAACATGCGGGTGCCTGTTGGGTTGTTGCCATAGCCGGTAACCTCCTTGAGGGTTGATCGAGGGACGACCTCGGCTCCAAGGACGGAGCTGAAGAGGGCGAGAACCCAAAAGCTGACGATAGCTGTTAACTTCATGGTGATGGTTGAAGTGCGTTGGATGATAGGCTGGGAGGATGAAGAAGGGAAAGAGGAAAGGCCTTGTATCTTATAAGATGAGCCTGCTTGAACAGAGTGGAGATATTGGTGGATTTCCTGGCTCCTAACGATCATACGGACCCATACCCTCCGCTGCCGATTCAACCGCAATGTCGGGTCCCAGATCGATCATTTGACTGGAAGAAGTTGGCGGACTCACAGGGCTCAGACTATGATAGTCGGGTTGCCGCTACGAATCCGGCACTTGAGCGACGTGCCGTGGAACTTTTGGCTAATAACCGCACCATAGAGCGATGTGAAACTTGGCTATTGATCAAGGCTGAATTCCTATTGCCTAAAGGATAAAATCAAGCCTTTATCCAGGTTCAATTAGCCGATCGTGGGGTGTTAGTGTGGGGTTGATGCATGGGGGATAAGAATCGGTGAAACATCCGCCTTTCCCCATTTGGACATGAACATTGATTTCCGCTAATGGTAACGTGGACGATGTATTCCACCAATCAAGTCCCTAGTCTAGTATGTTTCAAACGTAATTGGCAGTGGTTATGGTAAAGCCGTGCTACTGTTGCATTTAGATTATTAGGTAGCATTGTAATCGTCTAGAATACTCTACTGAATAGGAGTCGAGGCTTTGCATAGCTGTCGATTTTGAATATTAATAGCGATCAGCTGTTGCTATGTGAGCATCAGCCCATCTTGTGACATTACCATGCCGTCTTGGTTGGTGGCAGGCAACTATGGAATGAATATACTCTGATGAGCTTCTCCATCTTCGTAGAACTGTTACATCAACCGAATATCAACTTTCACTTAGACTCCAATTGCTTACTGCTGAGGTCTCGGTAAATTCGCGCTGTGGCGGAGAATGGACCAGTGAGACCCGTAACGTTGTTAAGAAACACTCATTTTCCTTTTCACAGGGTGAACATCCGTGCCAGAACAAGATGCAGTAAAACGAGCATATAAACTAAGAACGGAAAGTAAAATAACTGAATCATTATACAATATACGCTCCCTCAAGATCTACCCAACGTGTAATGTCACTTGACTCTCATGATTTAGAGCCAAAGGCACATCACTTTTCTGTATATACCCATGCATCCAAGATATGGCCACTCTAAATGACATGCAATCTGATACAATCATCTGATCCAAGATCAGAGATCAAACCACACTGAGTTTGTAGGAAAATTTCGGACTAAGTTGAGAAGTTCTCAGGTTCCCTCATGATATACGCGGTGGGCCTCCTGCATCAGCTGAATCTTTCACATATCAGCACCAAGCCCACATTCCAAGTACACTAACCTCAAAGCTCAAACTGGCCTAAAGCGAGAACAAGACGGACTTTGTGGCACAAGTCTGGAATCCTGGTGGTGAAATGTCCCAAATCAAACCCTTCTGCACCTCTGCCACTTTGGCTGTTCTATCCACCCTGATAGACTTACAAGAAATAACAACTACCTCTCTCAATATGTCCTGACTAGATCCTATAGACCACAAGTTCCTGTGAATATACAATGAACTTGATGATAAGTGATAGTATAATTCAGCCTTGGAAGTCAACCTTATCTCTGAGACTCGAGGCTTTACAAGTTACATGTACCAAAAGTTGTATCAACAGTTCCAAGACACGCGGCGTCACACAGAAGGGTTGACGGACCTGAAGTTGGGCGTTTGTCAATACAAACCGCTGCTCCTTCGCCTCGATGAAGCTTTGACTTAACAACTCCATTCCGATGATAGTATCGATACACCGGGGAGCCATTGGCCTTCATGCTTATAATATTGTCATGATAGCCCTTCCGGCAGCGCCACAAGAGTTAAAAAGGTCAGTTGCCACCACATAATCACCGGATTGTGTTTCAATTCAGTTGATGGATTTAATGAGTCATAGACTGTCTTATATGCGTTGGAATGCCGCGTAGACTCCCATCTCCAGTCATTCCTTTGTCTTGAATCAATCTCGCCGCGATACATAAATCACAGAGTCCCGGTCTTCATCATCCAGATCAGTCCCAGTTCTATCACGTTTTTTTTTTTTTATGTTCATTGCAAAGAAACTGGGCAAAGGTTTCGTTAGGCTCTGTCAAAGTCCTGACTTTTTAGAACGGTAAGCTTGTCCCATGACCCTGTCTTGAAATTCACAGATTCATGGCTAACAGAATCCAAGTCCCTGCCTACAGGCCAAACCGTCAACTATGGAGTCGATCACAAAGAATCTTGCAACTGTCAAATTAGACAAAAAACCAAGCATCATCTGGGCAGATGATGCAGCTGCCATCTCACGACTCGTCGATGCCATCGAACATGGTCAGCAGGATGCTCCCTCGATCTTTGTGGACCTTGAGGGAGTAAACCTTTCTCGGCAAGGCACCATCTCAATCATGCAAATCTACGATGCTATTGAGGGGTGCACTTATCTAATTGACGTACACACACTCGGCAAAAAGTGTTTCCTGACTCCCAACGAACATGGACGTACTCTCAAGAACATCCTGGAGGACAAGGACACAATCAAAATCTTCTTTGATGTACGTAACGACTCAGATGCACTTTACGCTCATTACGGAATTGCTCTCGAGGGTATTCATGATCTTCAACTCATGGAACTTGCAACCCGGAGCTTTTCCAAGCAATACATCAAAGGCCTTTCGAAATGTATCGAGCGAGATGCTCCTCTCTCTATCCGAGAGCGATCAGACTGGATCATTACCAAGGAGAAAGGCGTTTGTCTGTTCGCTCCTGAAAAGGGCGGATCATACGAAGTCTTTAATAAGCGTCCCGTTCCTGAGAATATCAGATTGTATTGCGCCCAAGACGTTCAGTTTCTCCCAAGACTATACAAGTATTACAAGGCCAAGATGACATCAACTTGGCATGCGAGAATGGTATCTGCCTCAAAGGATAGGGTTTCAATGTCACAGTCGGCAACTTACAATGGCAAGGGGAAGGACAAAGCTAGGGCGCCTGACGGGTGGTACGAAACGCTTTTTACTTCGCGCGGCCACTACTAGACTTTCAACATCTGCACTAAGCAGTAGAAACTTGTTGCAATTGGCTTTCGTCTAGAGGTTCCCATTTGTGCGGGTGAAAAGTCCCTTATTATACTAGCTGATTCGGTACACTAGTTCACGGAGCTGATTGTCTTGGCTCCGCCTCAATTTATCCGTTTCTGGTAGTCATGATCCGATTGTAGCGCATTTCACACGTGAGGTTTCATTGACAGTTCAGGAGGTTTATACCCTTGTCGGAATAATTGGTGAAACACGGTAAATCAAGTCTAGTTTTCCCCATGATTGGAGGGAAATTGGCAATCCCTATTGCGATCATACACAATTCGGTGCTTTTAGCTCACTCGGCTGAGAAATAGCGGAGCTTTAATTGTTACTTAATGAATCTCTCTCCCCCGACCGCCATAAAGCAGGTCTGGACCTTCATCTCGAGATATCTAACGACTTTTCAAGATGCTCTTCAAACCATTGGCCATTCTTTCCTACTGCTCGGCCGCCCTGGCCTTGACCTACAAGGGCGTCGACTGGTCCTCTGTTGCCCTTGAGGAACAGAAAGGAATTCAGTACACAAACGGCGGCTCTGCTCAGCCTTTGGAAAAGATTCTCGTGGCTAATGGCGTTAACTCGGTCCGACAGCGCGTTTGGGTCAATCCTTCCAACGGCGACTACAACCTCGATTACAATCTCAAGCTCGCCAAGCGTGCCAAGGCTGCGGGCCTCAGCGTGTACCTGACGCTGCACTTCAGCGATACTTGGGCTGATCCTGCCAACCAAAAGATACCCTCTGGGTGGCCAACCGGTATTGACGACCTTTCGTGGAGGCTCTACAACTACACTCAGCAAGTCTCCAACGCTTTCCAGTCAGCTGGTGTGCCGCCCGCCATCATCTCCATCGGAAACGAGATCACTGCTGGTCTTCTCTTCCCCACTGGATCCACCAAGTCCTACTACAACATCGGCCGTCTCCTCAACTCCGCTGCATACGGTATCAAGGACTCTTCTCTCAGCCCCAAGCCCAAGATCATGATTCACCTTGACAAGGGCTGGGACTGGGGTACCCAGGAGTACTTTTACACACAGGTTCTCAACCAAAAGGGCCTGACTCTCGGCGCATTCGATGCTATGGGTGTCTCTTTCTATCCCTTCTACGGAGCGGGAGCCACCTTCTCCGCCCTCCAGACCTCGCTCACCAACATGGCCAACAAATGGGGCAAGCAGATCTTTGTCAGCGAACTCGACTGGCCGACCTCATGTCCTTCTCCTGCTCAGCCATTCCCCAGCGATATGCGCAGTATCCCCTTCTCGGCCGACGGTCAGGCACAGTTCATCAAGAAGGTTGCCAGCATTGTTAGCAGCGTCAAGGGTGGAGCTGGTCTATACTACTGGGAGCCAGCTTGGATGAACAACCAGGCTCTTGGCTCATCTTGCCCTTCAAACACCTTGTTCTCGTGGCCAGGCAAGGCACTGTCGAGTCTTTCGGCCTTTAAGAGCATCTAAAATAGTTAGATATGCTCGAATTTTCGGACACAGCTGATTGGTGTCCAAGTTCACGTAAATAGTATTTAGTGAATCGCGCAACGTAAATAGAGAAAATAAGTAACATATGTTCAAACATCTACAAACAACTACAGGAAACTCTCTCTGACTACCAGGGCCCATTTGGTATCTCTGAGATATATCAAAGTTACAAGATAAAAGTAAAACACAGTTCAGTCCACCACATTGGAGCATCGTTATACAGCTGCCACCAAATAAGCTTTTTCTGTATACTGGCACAGTAATAAAGATTTTACTTTAACCTTAGATCATGACAGATATAAAACGCTAGTTATGTTCCTGGAAATCTCTTCCTCGTTTACAATGCTGAATTGCCAATTCATGCTCAAGACTACTCGGGTATGGCCCTGGGAAACTGATACAAATCGACGGTGATCAAAATCATTTCGTGATTACCTGTGAGTGATTGTGAACCAATCTATTCCATCATGATCTAGCAGCTACCACGAACATCATCTGGATCGGCATAACAAGTCCCCTCTCCATCAGCACACTCAAATCCATCCTGGGCAATCTTCTTGCAGGAGTCCTCCCATTGATCTCCTGCGAGTTTATCTTCGGGAGAAGCTTGAACGCACTGTTTCCGTATTAGCTATGGTGACATTAAGATGGAGATTATGAATACTGACACGGCCAGACGGAGTATCATAGCTTGCACCTCCCCACTACACTACCAGTCAGTTTGCAAACAAATACCAGCGGTTGGAGAACTGTACCTCATAGCCTTCATCATTGTACACGGTGCATGCCTTGGTAGTCATACGCCAGTTATAGCTATCGCCGTTGTGACAGGTACAACTATCGTGAAGCTTTGCTGTGCTATTGTTGCATCAGTCGTCTCATCCTCCCAAGATTATTTATCTTGCACTTACACAGCTGAGAAAAGAAGGAACGCGCTCAAGACCTTGGCCAACATGATGAAGAAATTGTAGTTCAAACCTTGGGTATCGGTGTGGAGTTGATTAGTGCTGTGTTACTAAAGACAGTGAGAAACGAGTGACTAATGCAAAAAGAGTGTGAGTAAGTTGAAGTTCAATATTCCGGAGCAAGGAAACCTAGGTGGATGAGAAACAATTGTTCAGCAAGAGATATTGACTTATATCACTTTCAGCAACGGCTCGCGTGGCCGACGCCGAATCTAGCAGGGCTTTCCTTGTCATAGCACAGTTCTATACTGCCAAGACCAGAATTGATACGAGAATTATGCTATATATGCTCACCTGAAACACAACAACGGATCTCTTGAGCGATCGACAGGAACGTTCCTTGTCCGACACCTGTCATGCCCAGTCCCATAGCAGGCCGGTATTCCCGAAGCCCTGCTTTCGTCCAATCCTCAATCTCTACAGTCTCTATTCGTAAGAGAATCCTGGTCTCGAGATGCCGTATGTGGGGATAGATTATAGGGATGAAACACGTCAAAAACTCTAAATCTATATATTGGCCAAATGCATGATATCACGGATGGTCCTAAAACTTCGGAATACATTCTCCCGTGTGACACAGCTGATTGGGCAACTATGATTCGCTCAGCTGTGGTAATTCCCTGAGTCGTGTCCAGGTTACATAACATGATTGCAGTGCAAATGGGGAACGTTGTTCCACGCGAATATACGCATTGCCTTTTTCGGTACAGGATGCAAGCAAGGATAGCGGCAGTTGAGTTGAACTACATTTATAGAAAGGCAATAAGAATATTAAGAGGAACAGGCGGCACTTCATTAGATGTTACAAGTCCTATACGGCGTTGAGCTTCCGTTCGTTGTTTAATCTACTGCACAGTCTTTACTCACAGTCTTTACTACCAAGTCACTCATTTGCATCTCTCCGTCAATACCTTTGCTTTACCACGACTAGCGACAACTTGTCTATACTCCAACTCACCAACCATTCCACCATGATCCCCTCTACCCTTCTAGCGCTCATCAGCCTCGTCTCCGTTTCCCAAGCCGCCGCCACCACCAAGTTCCTTTCTGCCGACGATGTCATTGTCCTCAAGACAGATGGCACTTCTCAAATCATGAAGGCTGCCGACCTGGAGCATCTTGAGACCGCCCCTGCTATCGAGAACAGCACCACCGCCAAGAACCCCCTTCAGCGTCGTGGTTGCGAAAAGAGTACCGAGATTCAGGTCCTATCTGAGAACGAGTTTCTCAATTGGGATGTGGCCATGTCACCTGTCATCAGCAGTCTCGGCGGTTCAAAGGCCACTGTCAGTGTCACCTCTGGCTACTCCATCGCCAACTCGCTCAAAACTGGCGCCAGTTTCAGCATCCCTTTGATCAAGGATGTTCTCACGGCCTCGTTGAGCGTTGATTACACGCAAACTTGGACGTCCACTCAGCAGCAGTCGCTGTCTTTTGTTGTTCCTGACGATCACCACGGTATCATCGTCAGTCAGCCTTATGTGCGACGTGTACGGGGCCGTGTCATTGAGGGCTGCACCGATAGCCCTGACAAGTCTGAATTTATTTCTGATACCTACGAGAGCCAATCGTATGGCGATCTCCAGTGGGTAAAGGGCATCATTCGTCTCTGTACTAGTGAGACATATCCTATCCCATATTGCAACGGTGAGGGAAACCATAAGTGAGAGCTAGGCGGATCATTTAGGACCAGGTCCTCATAGCTAGAGCTGGAGTGATGGAAAACCATGTACGCACACACTGACGTTCAGGCTTTTGGTTTCTTCGTTCCATTATAATACAATGCTAGAACGGACTGAAATATTTTTATTCGTGCTTGCGTTCTTCCCTTGATACATCTACGAGTAGTGCGTAGGAACTGTAACAAGCTTTTGTCTTCATGGACCGTGTCTGATAAACTGTGCTCTCCGAGATTCAAGAACAACAATTTCTAATCGACTCAAGATCCTTTGTTAAATAGGCTCAGATCCAGCGGGATTCTTTCACCCATCCAAATGGCTCTCTCCAGATGGTCCCTCTTCATGGACGCCATGGGATTTACGCCCTCCTCCGGAATAACATTGGGATGAACTAGAGCCGACAAGGGCCCTCTCCAGATAGTAAGCCATGAGATGAAAGCGCCAAACTGGGCCGGTGTGAAAATATTGACTTCGAACATGGCAACCGGATGGGGTCCGATTGGTTTGTCCCATAATTTATAGATGCGAAGTTCGGGGACTAGATGGACATTAGCTCGAGGCGATTGGGAGAGTTTGGGCTAGAATAACAAGCTTACACTCTCTTCGGATTCGCTCCCACAGTTCTTTTGCATACTTTGTCTGCTTCTCATTTGTCTGTAAGTAATAGATGTGAACGTCGCTGTAATGGCGTTAGCTCATTTCCTTCCGTCCTCGGGTGTTATCTTACAAAGCACCGCGTTGACTGCGATCTAGTGGCTCTATGAATTGCTCGTATGCTTCACTGAGCTTCTCTGCTGGTGGATTGACATAACTCTTCCCATCCTCCGCTATTTCGTCTGATAGTGGTGGAGCATTCTCGTACCCGGTCAAGGGCGACGGATAGGTGAACACTGAAGCGTCACCCATGATGGAACTCGGAGGATATTGCAGCACAAAATAATATAAATTCTTCAGGAAAGAGTCGCTTTACGATTTGTGCTTATTTAGAATGCCTCAGCAATAACAGCAAACACAAAGGACCAAGTGCGGGGATTTAAACTCTATTGTTGCGTGATGGCTGGAAGCGTGATGATTACTCAGCGGTCATGACTAAGCATAGGAATGGAGTGATAACGAGGTAGGTCGCGCAAAACTTGTGAAGTGGGTGAATGACGGGACTGTATGAATGTAAACAGCAAGCGTTTCTTTTATTTTACTCAGCAAGAGTAAGCTTCTGATCAAATTGGCCGCTGTCGTGCCGCCTTTGGAAGAGGTCAATTTTATCACCAAGTATGTTTCCTCGCTGGTTTAGACCACCAGAGGCTTACCCTATACCTCATGCCAAATGATAACGTGTGTGCGATTTAGGTGTCTAGTCTTTTTCTCGCCATAGTTTATTTGGAAACTAGCAACTGCTGTATCGTACTTATTTAATCTTGGGTAAAAATGGGCAACTTTGTATCGATGATTCATTCTTGCCGAACTTTACAATCGTGCTCTGCCACTTCAATGGTGGGGGTTCTGACGCGCCAAAATTTTATTGCCAAATTTTTTGCTGGATTTGTTCCAGGGCAATTTGATTCCCCCCCAGCAATGTCAAGTTCGAAAAGAGAACTTGTTACCAGCAACGTGACACAGATACCATCTCGACAGCAAAAAGTTAATTGACCATTTATTAGTCCACTTCGAGATGTGCCACGAAAAAGACAAGTTCTAGATTCGACCCCAGCGCCATGTTGCTCTGCTGACAACTGTAGATCGAGGCAAAACGACCAATGGTAAGTTCGTCTCTGATCATTGAACTCCGCATTCCAGCGAATTAGACTCCACAACTAGCCCCTTACAGTAAGTGCGGTAGCCATCGAGACCCGATATGAGCCCTGACATCATAACTCAGCTCGGACGGGTCCGTGATCCGCTTTTGCTAAATATAGTCAAGCCCAGCTCCATAGTAAAGCGGTTCTTCGGCATCTCTGTGGTTTGTCTTGACGAGACTAACCTTAGCCTCTGGCCTCAACGTTGCATTTTCCCGGAACCTAGAGCATTGATCGTGGAGCGTCTAATCCCAATGTGTCTCTAGTCCAGCCTTGGGCCTTAGGGCGTGGAGTAGAATCGTCGGTAGTGTTTGTTCGGAGGGAGCGAAAGTCACGTCGCAGCGTAGTTCTTGACTAGCTCATACCGTATCCAAATTTGGTGCATTAAGCCTCATCTCGTAAAGTGACGATCTGTGGGTATCAACTCAAAGTGCCGGCCGAGATTTAATTTAAACAAAGCTTGAGACCGCGTTCTTTTCTCTATTCTATTCACATTCCATCCATTCTTACCTTTTCCTGCTTTATCTTTTCATCATATCCGATCGACCATGCGCCTCAACACATTACAATGTCTGCTTGTTGGCCTTGTCGCCCAGGCATCAAACTCGCTAGCTGTTCCCACCAAGCGTGAAGCTGTGACCAGCTGTCTCACCCAAGCCAAAGTCCCTATCGATAACAAGGGTTCGCAAACGTGGACTGAAGACGGCACCGCTTACAACCTGAGACTACAATTCGAGCCAGCTGCTATTGCTGTTCCCACGACCGTCGCACAAGTTTCTGCCACTGTTCTTTGCGGTTCAAAGCACGGCGTCGCTGTCAATGCCAAGAGCGGTGGACATAGCTACACTTCTCTCGGTTTCGGCGGAGAAGATGGTCATCTTATGATTGAGCTGGACCGCTTGTATAGCGTCAAGCTTGCTAAGGATGGAACTGCAAAGATCCAGCCCGGTGCGAGACTTGGACATGTGGCAACCGAGCTCTGGAACCAAGGGAAGCGAGCTCTATCGCACGGAACTTGTCCTGGGTAAGTTTTTAGACGACTTGGGTATAACAAATGAACTGACAATTTTTAGTGTTGGTGTCGGTGGTCATGCTCTCCACGGCGGCTACGGAATGGTCGCCCGGAAGTACGGATTGACCCTGGATTGGATCAAGGGCGCTACAGTCGTCCTCCCCACAGGAAAAGTCGTGCACTGTTCCAAGACCGAGAACTCAGATCTCTTCTGGGCCATCCGTGGCGCTGGTGCATCTTTCGGCATCGTAGCAGAGCTAGAATTCGACACCTTTCCTGCGCCCCAGGAGATGACATACTTTGACATCGGCCTTAACTGGAACCAGCAGACCGCTCCTCAGGGTTTGCTAGATTTTCAAGAATTTGGAAAGACTATGCCTGCAGAAATCACCATGCAGATAGCTATCTCCAAGAACGGATACAGCATCGATGGTGCCTACATCGGCAGCGAGGCTAATCTACGCAAGGCTCTTCAGCCCCTTCTTACCAAGTACAACGTCCAGGTCAGCGCGACGACAGTTGACTGGATCCAGTTGGTCACTCACTTTGCCGGAGCTGGTGTTGATGTCAACCCTACCAGTGCTTCATACAGCGCAGTAAGTTTTCCGATCTCTTCTAGCCAATGAAAATTTCAAGCTGACTTTTAATAGCACGACAACTTCTATGCTAGCAGTCTAGCAGCTCCTGAACTCACGCTTGCGCAGTTCAAGTCCTTTGTCGACTACATCTCCACCACAGGCACAAGCAGCAGCCATTCCTGGTGGCTCCAGATGGACATCACCGGAGGCAAATACTCGGCCATTTCCAAGCCCAAGCCTGGTGACACAGCCTACGTTCATCGCGACACGCTTCTTCTGTTCCAGTTCTACGACAGCGTAGCTCAGACCGCCAAGTACCCTACCGATGGATTCAACCTGATCAAGGGTCTGCGCCAGAGCATTTCCAACTCGCTCAAGGCTGGCACCTGGGGCATGTATGTGAACTACCCTGATTCGCAGCTCAAGAATGATAGAGCCACTGAGATGTACTGGGGCAGCAACCTTGCTCGGCTGGAGTCGATCAAGGCGAAATATGACCCAAAAAACATGTTTCGTAACCCCCAATCAATTCAGCCAAAGGCATAAACTAGCGTGTTTTGGATTTGGTTTGTTGCTTAGACTATAGATTTACTGGTTGCAAAGCGCTTATTGTTTTTTATTTAATTGATGTTTATAGACCGTTTGTTGTTAATTCCCAATTGAGGGTGCCTACTAGCGATTGTAATGCAACATCAAATACATCTTTCTGATAACCAATATTTCAAAGTCCACCTACATACACTTTTATCTGGAGTGTAAGTGTGTCTTTTATAGTCAATGCTCCAGTGTAGTTCTCGTTTTTTTGCCAAACTATCACTAACAATTAATTTCGCAGTGTTAGCTCTGTTCAAATGCTAGCTGATATGATTGGTTGAACTAAGGCGAACCGTACGATATACCCACTGGCTGCCTAACTATGCCTGAAACTATGGGTCCGTTTAGCCCGAACCATTAACGTCGACCAACAACTTAAAAAAAGGGTTCCCCTTTTCATGTCATAAACATTCTGTCAACCCTCACGCGGTCCTCAAATTTGTCCAATTCCTCTAACTTTTGCCTTGAACCGTTGCTAAAATGTCAAGTCGTGCGCAGCAACTCCTCAGGGCCGACATGGCTCTGACCGAGAATGGAACGCCCTTTGCGCCTTATTTCCGAGCCGCTAATAAACGTCGCGGCAACAGTCCCACAGACATCAGCCATTTGGTCTTTGGGCCTCAGCCTGGAAAGAGACATAGACTGTGGATTACAGATCGCATATTGGAACCTCAGACAGTCCCTCATTTCATGGAGTTTCTCATGTCGGGCCATCTCCCTGGAGACCGAAACACGTCACTTCCTCTGCTTACCTTGGACGAAGTCAAGAGAATGACCCAGCCGACTACTGAGTGGGCTCCTGCCCCATTCAACCATCAAACTAGATCGACCGCTGAATGGATAGGTATTCGAATTGGCTCTTACGAAGACAGCTCGCGACTTTGGCCGATCGCTAAAGAGCTCCACGCTCTCAAGTCCAGGTTGTGGGAAGGCATCCCGCCATTGTCTGAAAGACGTTGGCAGGAGTTGAGGCTAGACGATCCACAAAACTTCACTGCAGCTTGTCGTTACTTCGTAGCAGTAATCGACGTCTTTGCCTACTTGAACAATCCACGTACCAAAGGCGCCCTACGACAAACCTTCAACTTGATATGGGACCATTTACATGTATTTGAACAGGCAGTGAACGCCAAAAGAAGAGCTGACTCAGAGGATGGTGTCTTTCAGGAGGTCTCCGTGACTCGTCTCTGGTATCAATACATGAGAGCCCGATATGACTCAATTTGTGAGAGTGCCCACCGTTGGGTGATTGAGCACATCGATCGCATCCGGGAACCAATTATAGAACAACTCGGTCACCACCAGCCAGACGAACCGAATCACATCTCTGACAAGCAATGGGAGTTGACAAACAAGCTCCATGATCTTGGCGAGAACACGTCCCAGGCTGACTATATGATATTCTTACCTATGGATGGATACAAAGGCGATAGTCTTCCAGCTAAAGAGCTCGACTCATTAACCGCGGCCCACGGAGGAGGGTTTCGAGAGGAACCCATACGCTTCTCCGCCAACATGATGTGGCGGGCATCTGATTATAGCAAACGTGTGAGATATCTCCACCGGAAAGGGCAGTATGAGCAGTATGAGCGAGAGGAATTTAGAGCGCTTAGCAGCGACACACCTGCCAATGATCCTGCGACTTTGATCATTACGATAATAACTCAGCTCGACGCACAGACAATGGCTCGTCAAGAACTCCGAGGCCTCCCACAGCTGCCAGAGGTAGATCATTGGATTGAGTATACTCGGCGTCAGTCGAATAACCGCCTGGGATTTGTTGCATACCGTTTGTGTCATGAGTATAAACCGGAGAAATGGGACTTATTCAGGACCAAGTTTGAAGCAGACATATCGGATTGGGGCCGAAACATGGCGGACCTTGCCGAAATGCGACAAGCCTGCAAAATTCATTGGATAGATGGCAAAGATAACGACATCGCAGATGGTGACATTGAGGCTGCTAAAAAGTATGTAAGACGGTATTGTTGTTGACACGAACTAACAGTCTTTTAGACATTTCCAGACCTTGTCGGAGCTACCAGTTCACCAGCGAGTATTTCTTGCTATTGACGAAGCTACCATCAAGTCATACCTCGAACCCACTGTCAACAACCAAAAGTCTGTTCTAGCCGTCGATGCACGCTATGACCCAAATGAAGAGACGGATGATTCGGAGTCACCTGGATACCAAGGAACACTGCGGATACTTGGAAGTCTATTGTGGGACGAGCTTGGTGCACTGCTGGTTACCCAGAGCGCACTCCTTGTTGACCTTTGGCCAATGGTAATAAGTGACCCGGAAAACACATACAGAGGTTTTAAAGTGACTCCCGTGCTCAAGTTTCCAACTTATGAAGAGACTTTGCGTTGGGAGATTGCATCTTACTTGATTCCCAAGGCTGTTGCTTTCGAACAAGCGCAGGGTAGACGGTAGAAATTCATTATATGTCTAACTCACTGCTCGATTCGATATGCGACAGCGATGTCAGTTCTGTAACTACTTTCTGCCAGCTTTTATTGCCTCCTTTCTAGCTCTAACAATAGCCTTCTTCCAACCAAAACACGTGTTACAGGCTAAAGTAACTCGATTAGTAAAGGTGCCGCGAAATAGAATATGGAAAAAATCATGACGTACATCCACTATCATGCTTCTGGCATAAATACACCCCATCATCGCTGAGGTTGGTGGGAGGGCACTGGATAGCCTCGCGATCTGTGAAATCTAACTGAATTGACAAATAATCTTCAGCAGATGCCACATCAGTGGATTAGTGTACATACACCGCAGAAAGCATCGTTTTCCTCGCGTAGGTCTGCATCGCATTGGTCACACTGTGATGGACTGTTAAGATGAATTACCGAGCGTGGAATGCGGCTCCCACTGACATATTCTTTTAGATGTTCCTGGCAGAAAACTGCATCGTTGATTTCGACAGTTGCCGCCATGATTGTTGCAGTGTAAAGGTTTGAATTGGTAAGATAGTCAGATAGAATTATGTGAAGAGGAAAGATGTTGTAGACCAAGCGGGCGGGCGGCATGGTAATCTATTCAAACACTCAGACCTACGTCAGTGGCTAGCAGCTGAAAATATAAACCAGGTGTTGCTGAACGCTAAGATGAGTATCAATCCAATGGTGAGACGAGAAGCTAGACATTTGTTGCTTATGATCGGCAGAAGGCTTCGTTGTTGGAGAACAATTGGCTAGAGAGCTTTCAGCTATGTCAGTCAGACCTACGAGGACTGAGACATGTGTCTGTTGGAATAACGGGGCCATAGCGTGAAGAAAAACGGAATTCCTGGATTGAATACGTAATTGATGCCTATGAAAGACCACTGATGGTGTTTCGTCAAACATTTGTTTGAAGCAAGTAGCCGAATATGATTGATTTTTTCCGTTGTAATGCTTACGATGTCAGATCGTTTACGTGCGGCAAGACCCTGATATTGACTGGTGCCGAGGAGCACGCCAAGAAATAGTCCAAATGAATGGAATCACAAAGTGATGTAGGTCTCTAATTAATTCAAATACTGTTATAATTTAGTATAACTGGCATTCTATCTCGTCAGTCGCCTCTTGATAAAACCGAAAAATGAAGTAGGGGCTTCTTTCTGGACTATTTCTTCCTGTCTTTTGGAAGCCTTCTGAGTGCGATTTTCCATAGAAGCCTCCCATCTATCAACACCCTCCTGTCTTTCCTCTGGGGCTGTCCGCGAGGAACCTTCAAGATACAGAGGCTGTGTACTCACTATACCCGCTCTGTACTTTCGGGTTGATCGTTTAAATCTTCTTGGTTTTGGGAACACGCCTTCGTCTCTAAAATGCCATCTAGGATCCTGGATCCATGTATTTGGTGAAGAGCGGGGATTTGGTATATACTGTAACGATTCGTCGACTTGATGATCGATAGAGTGCCTGGAATGACTATGATTTGTGACCCAACGACCCCTATTCGCAGATCTCCGTGTTTCTCTCACCTTCGTCTCTTCAGCGGCCATGTCAGTGTCGCCACATAGAAGCGTTGCTATTGTCTCATGCTTATTGCCAATTGCCAAATCAAGAGGCGTATGGCCTTCTTTATCCCTCGTGTCGAGACGAGCTTTGCCTGTATCAAAGAGAAGCTTGACCGCCGATGCATGACCCGCCTCAGCAGCCAGGGAAATTGAGCTGCGGCCTGCATCATCCTGAGCATTGACATCAACCTTGTTGGTGTCGAGAATAAGCTCGATTACCTGCACATGTCCGTTTTGTGATGCACACAGAAGCGGCGTCTGGTGGTGCAAGTCTTCTCTTGCTTCGATAGAGATGCTTGTATCCTGTAGCATCACCTGAACCACAGGAGCGTGCCCTTCTTCCGCGGCCTTGAAGAGGGGAGTCCGAGCTGATTTATCAGCGGCATTGATATCGGCGTTGTTCGTGTTGAGAAGCAGTTTCACTACTGTGACGTGTCCGTTCCGAGCTGCTCTTGAAAGTGGTGTCTGGCCTTGTACGACGTCTCTTGCATCAATATCGATACCGTCCGTGCCGAGGAGAAGCTTTGTCACTCCAGTGTGACCACTGTCAGTTGCTAGCGAGAGTGGTGTCCAGTTGTAATTATCTCCAGTGTTCACTAGAGCTTGTTCTTCGCGACTGAGTAGCTCGGCCACATCCAAGTGTCCCTCTTGTGCGGCCCGACATAGTGAGGTTCGACCTAACTTGTCCCGAGCCATGATATCGACATTTCTTGTGTACAGAAGTAGCTTCACTGCTGTTATGTGCCCATGCTTTGCCGCTAATAGTAATGGTGTCTGACGATCCTGGTCTCGGGCATTGATGCTGGTCTTGTTGGCAATGGGCAGCAACTTTGACAACAGTTTCGTCAGCCCATATCTTGAGGCAATATGCAGTAGAGTGCTTCCTGTGGACGGGCAATCGCGTGACAGTGGGTCTATCCTTTGGTAAAGCATTATCCACGACTTGATAAACCGCCCGGAAGATCGCCTAATTAAATTTAGCAGATCCCTCGTAAAAGTCTTTTGGTCTTGCCCAATTCTGGCGTGAATGGCCCAAGAGGTTACAGCGTAGTGCAGCAGGGGAAATTTGGACTTATTTCTGTCGTCGCGAGCCTCGGGATGAAAGGTGAGGATCACCTGAAGATAGCAGACACATATTAGAGAAAGACGACAGTGAGCAGTAGCAGCCACCAAATCAGGCGTCTCCCTCTTCGAATGACCCAGAATACCAAGTCCACCTTCTAGTAGAAATTCTTTGACGGATGCATGGATAAACTGGACGATGTGGGATTTTCCTTGTGCGATACTCTCTGTGAGACCACAACTTAGCGATTTGATCCTCATCTCCGCATCATCAAAGCTGATGAAATCCGTCGATTTACTGTATTCATCGAGTGACACTCCCGGGCGACGGTGAGGATCCATGGCCAAAGTCCACCGCAGCTCGTCCGTCGTAAGAGGCCGTAAAGAGAAGCATACACTTTCCATGAGATATCTCGTTGCCGAGGGATACCTCGTAGTTTTGATAATCTCACCATAGAAAGCTGTGAAATCTTCCGGCATCCTGTCTATTTCAGCTTGAATCCTGGACACCGACAGTCCTTCCTGGAGTAGCGGCTGCACCTTATTAAGAATGAGACGTGCCCACAAGAAGACACCCCGAGCCCGCTCGACGATTAATCTTGTGATGAAGGCACCTTTTGGATCTGTCAAGAAGTGAGATAGAACGCATCGCTTGATGTCGTCTCTGTTTTCGTGATCGAGAACAATTGTGGATTCGTTGTTGAGATTCAAGATCTGTGGGTAGTGCCGACATGTGAAACAGACGCGAAATGGCTTTGAGTTGGGGGCGCTCTGAGCTAGGCGAGATAAATCGGTGATAAGCTCTCCCACAGTCTTCTTGTCGCACTCGTTGATTGCATCCAAAAACAGCGTTACTTGTCGAGTCTCCAAAGCCTTGGCGAGCGACGCCAAGCAGAAGCGCTGTAACTCTCCAGGATGCCACCACCATCTATCTCCATGCTTGCCTCTCTCCTCACACCGTCGTTGAAACAGTGTTACCATATCGTTTAGCGTATCAGGAGCCTGCTCGAGAAGCTGGTAAAGCAGTGAACGAAAAAAGCCAGGTAAGGTCCTCTGGAGCTCAATGCCGCGTCCATGGAAAAAGAACGAAAGCAGGACTACTGCACCATGGGATGCTGACGTTCTATTTTCTTTGTACAGGGCGAATCGCAGTAGTGTAGACTTCCCTGATCCGGGCTTCCCTTTGATACAGATCATGCGTATCCCACAGGAAGACCACGAAGTGTATACTGGATGATGTAGAAGCCACGTACATGTGCCTTCCGTCTCATTGTCGATGTCGTTAACTTTGTATTCCATTTCCGAGAAATATAGTGACTTTAAACACTCATGCATGGGAGTTTGCTTCACTTCCGCCATAACATGGACTTTCAAGACGGCACCACATTAACATAGATTCAAGTCAAAGAAAGAATAAAAAGACTATAGGAACTACTTCGTACCCTGATAATAATTCTGGATGGGAGCAAAGAAGGCCTGACCAGAGCCGTGATATTGGTTATTGCCTGTGTACTTGTTCCCTGCGATATTGTCACCAGAGCCGTAGTGGGTCAGATTGAACCCATCTTCGTCGGGAAGTGAGGATCCGACCTGAGACAGTTCCTCGATGGCCTCTTGTAGTTGTGAGACCTGGTGTTGAGTCGCCGCTTGGAATACGTGCCTCTCAGCCAGGAGATGCACGTCCTCCAGAAGCTCTTTCGCCAGTATTTCCACTTTCTTCTCTTTGCCCAGCTGCCTGATGACCCTGCGATATTTTTCAAATCTCGACGTGCCCTCAGACGACATCACAGCCTTGAAGATCTTCTCTAAGTCCTCTGCTCTGATCTTACACCTCGTCACGATTTCGGCCATGGCCTGTGTGGCCGCGCCATTATCGTCAGCTCGAACCTGCTCTTCGACAGCCTCGAGGACTGTCTGTACCAACGGCAATCTTCCACTGACTTCTTGGAAAGCTTTTGGAAGACCCTCAGCATCTTTGAGTCCATTGAAGACCTTGTTGATAGTCTCGACGATTGTAATTGTGGCGGTGATCAAGCCAACGACTTCAATGCCAGACATCGTATGTAGTGTTGTCGGTATAGATGGGTTTCGAGAGACACGGGGGAATAACTTCTATCCGTTGGCGGTGGATGATTGTTGATGTGTTTCTCCGTCTTATGATACAGCATGCTCTACCATAACTCGTGACTGGATGAGTACGACACGTTGAATGACATTGAAGGATGGTAAAGATTGGTGTGGGAGGCTTGGGTGAAGTGGGGTTTAGAGTATTTTGTACCTGAGTTGGAGAAGGTGGCCAGTTCCCAGACTAGATCGTGACAAACATCACACTGTCAGCATGTCGCTCAAGCACACTACAATCTATTTCTTGCCTTTCCATTTCATCCGAATCACACGGACTAGACGAGCAGAATTCATTGGCCGCAGACAGACCAAAGTGCGACGTGGCTGTCCTCGACATACCTAGTCGCCTTTGTAATGCATGAGTTTGCGCATTGATCTCGAAGCAAATACCTTCTGATTGGATGCCTTGCATATCAAATGAAAGCTGAAATCGTAAGACGCTTGCTGGCGGAACTCTTTGACAAGATGGAGTGGATGACTGCATGAAAGCTGAGCAGCCATACACAGCGTTATTAGTAGCTATTGGCCAGAACTCAAAGAGCCTGATTTTCAGCTGACCAGGGTCCGGATTGTTGGTGGTCTGGGATATAAAGCACAGCTTGCGAGGGCTGAGGAGGGTCGAAGGGTAAGTCAATTGGCATCCTTGCATCAATTGCCTAGGCCCAAACTATACACAATGTCTGAATATGTTGGTTTCTTCGTGATCTTCTTTGTCATCCATTCATGATATCAATTTAGGCCGAAGTATGACTTGATGCTATTGTCATCCACAAATAACGCTCCTACGGCTCAAAGTACTGCCGTCGCTGATGCTGATCCTGATGTTCAGGGAACATGGTAGCGTAAAACTCTGTCCATCCACCCATCCTAACCCTCAACAAATTGTATTTTTCTGGATCCTTGACTGCCTCCTGATAAGTCTTCACATTTGCACAAGTTAGAGTGATCAGATTACCCCCGACACTCCCTTGGGCATACTCCTTAACAAACCTCTTCAGATCTTCAAGTGGGAACGCTTCGTCAATATTCATATCCACAGGAGACGCGTTCGACAGTCCACATGTTACAGCTTCAGATTTGTAGCTCTCCATGGCTTGGTAAATGTTTCGGAAGGCAGGGTTCGGAGGTAGGTCTTGGGCGGCTGGAGTGGGAGAAAGGTCAGATGCGATGGGCATCCCGTTGCGACGACCATCAGCCGAAGCTCCACAACCCACGCCGTCACCAACATAGCCCTCAAAAGTACCTATACCTGGAGTGACGACGAATTTCAATTCTTGACCATGTTGTTTAGCGATTTGATCACGCTGCGACTTCAAGGCCGGAGAATTGATCTTGTCGACGCAGAGTTTGACGAGGTTCTCGATCAACCAGTCGCCGAGACGGTTCACTTCTTCATCTCCGCTTCCCCATTTTGGCAGCGCGAGTGCAGTACTCCTGAGCTGTTGATACCTTACGCCGTACTGAGCAGCGCTTGCGGCCCCCAGATGGCGATCCTGGAAAGGCTCGATCATGTTGAATCCCCAGTCATTGATGAGACACTCAACCAGTTCAGGTAAAGTTGTCATTGCAGTGTCGTCGTCATAGACAAGCTTCTGGATTGCAAACAGGGAATCGATAGTATTGGAGACTCCAATACATAGTGGTGCCACAATGTGGAAACGCGCTCCGCCGTTGGTCAAGTCGAGGCCCTTTTCGACGCATCCGTCAATAAGAACAGAAAGTAAAGGACTCGGGCATATGTCAGCCAGATTTCCATAGTTCTCCAGCATCACATTATAGCACTGAATAACAAGCCATTCAAGCTGTTCGAGGAAGATATCCTGGAGCTGCCCAAATGTCTTGATCTTAGCAGCTGGTGGCGAGCGAAACGTCTGCTTCAGACCACGCAGACTCTCTGGCCCAGCAGCACCATATGTTGCACCCTGGTTGATGGTCTGTTCCAAGGCAAGCATAGGTTGGACGTTGTTGAAGGCAAACTCAGAAGCACCTGCAAACATGGGCTCGTAGCATCCATCAGCAGCATAGTTTCTCGACCACGCAGTGCTGACCAGATCAGGGGCCGACTCTTTCAAGCCTCTGCATAACTTATCGTCATTATACAAAATCGGCTGCGCGCCGCCAGCAAGGATCGCTTTGGCAGCCTCGTCCAGATACTCCTCAGGCATGCCATTGTAGACTCGAAGAGAAAGCGTTGGAGCGTTAACTGGAATACGCCTAGATGCTTTGAGACAAAGCATAGTGACCTCGTTAGCACCACCTTCCGGAATTTCGTTGTCGTTGGCTTTGTACCCCCCAACGGTAACCTGCTGAACCCATTGGTTTATGCCGCCGCCTTGTGGAAAGTTACCACCCACACCACAAACAGCTGTGGTTCCATAGGTGACGTAGTCATAGATGAAAGCACGATTGACAAACGCGTTCTCCCCAATCTTGAGCCAAAGGCAATCAACAATCTCTTGAGCACGGTCCAGAGTAATTTTATCATTGTCCAAGAATGGCCACAGGATCTGGTCCAAACGGCCCAATGCAGTCAACTCACCGACGAGATGTAGACAGCAATGCACAGAGAATATGAGCTGGGCGGCATCTTGAAAGTCTCTGGGTGGATGGTCAACCAAGTGGGACAGTCGAGAAGAGACATCTTCCATATTGGCCTTGTCCTCGGGATCTTTGGCTTTGGAAGCTGCTTCCTTGGCAATGATTGTCCAGTTGCGCAAATACCCTTGCACTCCCTGAATGGACAGCAAAGCGGAGCTGAAGAAGGGGGCTTTGGTGTCGTTGGACTTTTTTGCATTGTCATACTTGGCTTGCAAATCGTCGTGGAGCTTGCCTAGGCCTTGCTGAACTAGTCGTTCATAATCAGGAACCACATGTCCCATAGCAGACCATTCGTTCAGACTCCCCTTCAGCCAAGCGGCTTGTGTCTCATCCTTTGACAGGTAAGGGATAACCTCCTTTCCACGACCTAAAGTAAAGTCCGGGATCACACCAACAATGAGTTCTTTCGGTTCAATGCGAAGCAGGCCATTGTGGTGAGCTTTGCCTGACTTTGGGGCTGACAGGGACAGTGTAAGCGTCTTGAGATTGGCAAGACCTTTACGCACTGGCACTGGCTCTTGCGTGATCTTCTTTTTCTCTTCATCCTTACTGTAGAAATCAGTGAGGTGGGGAAGCCTCGGGAAGTTGCGCTTATCCATCCAACCATCGCGCCAGTGTGAGAATGTTCTCCCCAACAAACTCAACAGCCGATCGTTGGGAGGATCTCCACCAATATAGTGATTCTGGGCCATCTGATGCAGATAGTCTTGAGAGTTGTAAAAGAGATAGCCGTTGGGACTTCTGACATCCCAGTGCGAGTCCTCGATAACATCGTTGAGGTCCGAGACAGCAGGGACTTGCAGTTCCTTCGCAGCTGGAACATACCAGTAGCCCCCGCTATGGCCTTTGACTACATCCATTAGTCGATCAAGCGGATTCTCTGGCTCAGGGCCTAGCAGGTGTTTGAGAATATTTTCAAATCGCGGCTGCTCGTTGCAAAACGCAACAAACATAAGCCCCTTCTCCCGTCCGGCGTGGCCTCCGCTGTTCCCGAAAGACAGAGCCTGACGTAGAATCTTGCGCTGGTCCAGATCCTTATCTCTGATGTGAGCACGATGGATGTGCGAATGAGTCGCGTGCTGTGGAAGAGACGCGCCGTCCGGATTGCGACCGACCATCTCATCCTCAACGTCTCCCCCCTGAGTCACAATGCGAGGCCAGTCAAACGTGAACTTTTGAGTAAAGGCAAAGCTGGCGCCGCGGTAGTCCTCCGGGCTGCTGATGAGAACATCCTCGGCTAGGCTGACGGGGTCATTGGGGTTGGTGATGCCATCAACGTAGCGTCCACCACCTACACGAATGTCCTTTCGTTTACCTGCGACGACCCTGTCGATAGTCTTGGAGATACCATCAAGGCGCTTCTCAATTTTTCCGACGAGCTCAGCCGCCAGATTATTTGATGGGGCCTTGATATACAGGAGAACATCACCACCGGTGTCGCGGAACTTGATGTTGCGATCAAGAATCTCTCTGTGGACATGAATTTCTCGCTTGTTCCATGAGCCCCAAAGCTCAGGGCAAAATGCGACCACCAAACCACACTTGGGGTAGTTTTTGGCAATGTCTTCTGCAAGAGGGCGTATGATATCAAGAACTGACGACTTAACTTTTTGGTCATGGCTTTTGAGGTGGATGGTCAAGACTTGACCAAAGGGCGAGGGGAGGGGCAGACCGCGCTGGGCACCGAAAAGAGTCTCATTGATACCCATCCTTCGAGAAGCGAGATTAAATCTGGGTAGAAGGTGAGTTTGCTAGAACTTACTGATGTGCTACCTACCACCATTTATCTACATTGACCCGTTGATCAACTTGTCTATCCTCTGATTTGAGAGTTTTCGGCATTTGTTGATCTACCATGCAGAAGGCCCGTTAGAGCTGTTCAGCCAGCCACAATATTTCAGCTGCAGCGATATACTTTCAACATGAATCACAAACTACTAAGCTCTTCACTCTGAACTTAAACTACTAGCGGTACTAAATCGCCACAGGCATCTTTCAGCGATACCTTTAAAGATATTCCCATCCTGTATCTGGGTTTCTCCACATCTTCCTAGTACGATAATCATGTTGTGTATTCCTTGAGCCAGACCCCAGCATTGAACATTGGGGATGCAAGGGTAAGGCATTGTTATCTCCTGAAGTGCATCATCACCGCTTTCGACGAGGCAATGAGTTACAGCAAAAAGATCTCAACGTGCTTTGTTACAATTGACACAATGTAAGAATACAGCGGTGTGATGGAGCTGAAACCTGCCCAATTGAATCACCAATAATCGCAGTCATCCCACAGCGGATAGGCGGGGTAATGCATGCCGCTCTGGCTACGAAGAGGTCTATGACGAAAAGGCTTGTACTTATATACCAACAGTGACAATTGAGGCGTTTGTGATTTTCTGAGACTGACATTTCGTTTATTAAAGAGTGTTTTGTTGGATGGAGACACGTTCTCTCAGATGCTTCCGTAGATTGACACATTCCGATGCGAACAACTTACAGTATAATCAAATATATAGGCAGGGATATAGGGCTGTATGAAGTTGGTGTAATGATTTTAATGATACTGATTATCTCATCGCCCGCCGTGTTCTCGCTAGAGTCAGAAAGTCATTCAACATTGTGTTGATTCAATATGTGTAGCCTTAGTTTCCTGATTCAAAGAGCTTCCATTGCCTATTTCCCAGCTCTTGATATAGGTCGAAAGGCGATGAATGAAGTTGAAGGAGACTTGAGTCCAATATAGCCACTTGTCATAGTAATTCGAGTGTTTACCCCTATTATGCGAAGTAAGATGGTTGACTTGCTGGTTGTGTCTGACAGCCAAGCCGGCTGATAGGCCGTTTAGTGGAGTATCGTCGACTTGGCGCCAGTGAAATGTATAAACGCCAGGCTAAATGACCATTTTACAGGCTAAGCGAGATGAACCATGCCACATTAGCCCACCTGACACTGGCGGGCCGATAGATAAAACAAAAGACTCGCATTGTTCCTGCATTCATAGATCGTAAGCTTGCCACATACTGCACATACAAGCTATGAGCAAAGATGTTGGGCTTTAGTCGAATAGCGCAGCTGCACATAGCATTGTGCTGTCTTCTGACGCTATGTCTCGCCAAAGACGATGAAAAATATGACAATTCGACTAACTATCGCCCTGGCAACGTCACAGGTCTCGGCGACTTTTATCAATGGGTTGGATCGTGAGTCTCGTCGTGATGCAGAAACTCGGTGTCTTGACTAAGTTATTCTTTGATAGGTACTATAACGCCACAGCCGAGGTTGAGCTGAAGCCAGTTTTTGGAGACGTCTGGAATGAAAGCCTGTACGGTCCTAATTACACTGACAATCTGTGTTCTGAGCTCAAGAACTCTACCCAAATTGTCAAGTACGATGCCATACTGAGTATCCTTGAAAAAGGAAGATGGAACGCTGGAAGTAACGCCGTTATTTTCTGGCTTACGCTTATACCAAAGTCTTTGTCACCGTTCAACGTCTCCTCTCTGGGCGCTGATTTCATGATTTCGAACCATCCCGTAGGACTTCAATTCCCTTTATTTTCTGTCCAGTCAGTAAACAACCCTTCAGATCCTTCGTTTCGTCTTGCTAATTAAAACCCAGGCCAACCCCGAATGGATATTGGCGACCGAAGGAGGGCCAGGGACCTGATAACTTCAACTTCACAACGACCCTAACTAAATCTGGAGCCTATAACATCAGTACAACGCTTCTACCCAACATGCGGGAATCGTATTCGTCAAGGCTTAATTTGACCATGCCAGTATGCAATACTACTGAGCTCAGCGGCGACTACAGAGTAGACGTGCAGGAGAATCAATCTTGGGACACGGAGGGCTGGGATGACTGGAACTACCCTAACATCAGCGTTCAATTCGACGACAAGACAGCTAACTTGACCATGAACGCGGTTTTCTCGACGAATCCATATGTGTGGCCTAACATGAGCGACTTGTCAACACCTACAACAGGCAACCCCGGTGCCACTGGCTTCATGCAAATTCGCGTCGCTGGGTTGCTTGACTCATATCACTCGGATTTACTCAGCCTGAATGAAACGACCCCTACGTGGTTGCGCACAGTGGGCTTTGGGAACGAGTCATCGAATATTGGATATGAGAGCAGAGCTATGAAGCTGTCTTTAGAGTTTACTCTCGCTACCCTGGCTATTGCTACATGCATCGTTATGATTTTATAAAACAGTACAAGCCCAATAATCAGTTAAATTTATACGAGCTATTTGTAATCGTTTAAGGTCTATCTCAAAGCTCTTCCCCCCTGTTAATGCCGTTCAGTACTGAAGGCTTTCACCCTCGAAAGAAATATTGAAATAATTGCAGTTTTGCTATACTTATTGAAAGTCTCAAATGATTCTTGTTCAACTACAATAAGCCACAAGCCACAATAACCTTTACAGAAATAGAAATTATGGGGTGTAACGTCCAACTAAACTGCCCCAGGAGCCTCCAAAGTCAGGCGAGGTCAGGATGTCTGTACCGTTACTCAATCGAAGTGCAACCCTGGTGTCTTTAGCGCACCAACCAAAGCTTTGCAGATTCTCGGGAGTTTCTTGTATCCAGTGGATGTATTCTACCGAAAATTAGCACGACACGTCTTTGTGATGATGAGATTCCACTTACTTTGGCAATTGTTGGAGTCTGTACATGTGTTGTATCCAGGACCCTTGTAGAAAGCCCAAGAGGCAGATCCGTAGTAGTAGATATCAGAGCCGCCATTTACATAGTTCGATAGACCCATGCGACAGAAGCCATCACCCTCGTCACACCAAGAGTAGGTAGGATCTCCCCATTCGGTGCTGTCAGCCGACCATGGACTGGGCAGTATCTTATCGGCCTCGGAACCTTGCTCGTAGTTCGTCTCTGTCTGGAGCATACTGACCACGACGTTGGACGCCTTGCGCAGGTTGAGCTGGTACAGCCACCAGTGCTCGACGCCCACAGCGTGTAACCATGTACCCTTTGTTGCTTCAACAAGAGCCCCGCCTTTGCCAGCAATGCTTGAACCGCCTTCAAACTCCTCAGTGATATGATCAGCCACCCAGTTCCACACGTTCTCGACGTATGCCGAAGAATCCTTGGTGAAATGTATGCCGAGGTATGCAGCCTGGCACGGGTTCGAAGTATCTTTGCAGTTGTCGGTCAAGTTCTCTGCACCTCTAGTACCGCCAACGGTAATCATAGAGTTCCAGATTGCCACGTCGCCGGGCTTATTACCGGCGGCATTAATTTCCACAATGATAGCTCCAGGGAGTATATCGGCGACAGTAAAACGCATATCCTGCATCTGGATGGTGCCTACATCACCAGGAGCTCCAACCTGGACCACTGGCTTGGGGGACTTGGCGTCCTTAAAAAAGTCGCCGGCTGCTGAGATTGTAGACCAGGCCTCGCCGATGATGCGAGAGTTGAGGGGAATGGCCAGGGTTGACTCTACACGGTAGTCGCCGAAGGGGAAGTATGCGATTTTGTCGTTATCAGCAGCATATTTGAGGACGGCGGTCAACGCCTTAACCTCATCTTGCTGTCCGTCACCCTTGATGACATGACCTCCGTTCTGGTCAGAGTCCTTGACGTTGATGAAATTAGCGACTGTGAGGTCCTTGTAAATCGGTGCCGCAATGGCAGGAATACGACCTCCAGGGGCAATGGCTTCGGGACGGGTCACGTTGGTCGTAGTGGCGCCAAAGACAGGATCCCGTCCCACTGTGTTACCATACGTATATGTATCAACGTGGCTGGCGGAGCCCAACGCCGTACCACCAGGTAATACCACGATATCCGAGTCCGTGTCCTTTTCAAGATTTTCAATCAAAAATGACGGGTACCCAGTAGTCTCAAACGTCACGCCAGAGTTGATTGACTTGGCGTCGACTAAGCCAACAAATGGTGCACCGCCAGTGTGTCTCACAGCTGTGCCCACGGTGTCAAAGGTTGGATTCAAGATGGTGATGGTGTTTCCTCCGGAAATGAGCATTCCGATGGTGTTTTGAAAGAAGTAGATATTCTTATAAAAAGCTTGCTGGTGGCCATCATGCCATATTCCGTGCTGGTTTGATGCTTGAGTCAGCTATATCCTCAATTGCTAGAATGTGTTGTACACTTACCATGCCGTTTTCAATCCGAACATCAGCGAGACCTAAAGTCGATCCACGCCCAAGTCTAATACCAGTGTGTCCGGTACCGTTTCTGGAAGTTGGCATTTTGATACGTAGATTCTGCAGCTGGCAGACCTGAGCCACACCCCAGTTCAGCGCATGGAAACCCCTTGCTACATTTCGGTCAGCACGGAGTAATTTATAAAAGATTGGATGAGTTTAAGGACTGATGCTTACCAGCGTTAATGGTTGTAGTGTCAAGAACGATGTTCTTGACACCGATTGCAAAGGACAGCTCGCCGCGTTCCTCAACAGATGGGTCAGTGCCATTGAGAAGAAAATCTCCGACGAACCCTGTAGCGGCTTTGATGATAGGAGGCTTCAAGAAGTGTCAGTACAAAACCAACCGCAACACATTCTGCAAGATATCAACTTACATCAATTGGATCTCCCATAAGTATAGTGTCTGTTCGAAGCGTGATAGTGCTCTTGACTTCGTAAGTACCTCCGGGAAGGTAAACAACCTATTTCTAGTCAGTATATACTTAAAATTCCATCAAGCATGTCATAAACACTCACACGCGGTTGAGAGGCTAGCCACTGTGGGTGACGATCCCCCGAATTGATGGCATCCTGGATGGCACCACCATCGCCGGCCTTGACGGTCTTGAATACCTCATATGAGGCGTCGACATAAGGGGCCACGCCTCTGGAGTCACCAGTATGGTCTACATTTGCATACCAATAGCCTGAAGCAGACGTGTCATATGTCGACCGAGGGGTTATGGCTGCATTCGCCGCCGTGAGAAAAAAGACAGCCAACCGTTTCAACATCATGAGATTCTTAACCTGGTGTTTATCCTGATCAAGTATAACTCTAAAAAGAAGGTTTTATTTTCTACGGACAACCTGTTTTGTTATGTTCTTGTAGGAAAGAGAGGGTCCCTGAGAACTAATCTAACAGCCAGGCGAGTTTATGCAGAAACAGGCTAAGCCTCTGCCCTGAATCCTGTTTGCCACTGGGCGCAGCAACTAGAGCAGAAAATTAGGCTCGAAACAGGATAGATCAGCGAAGGATGCGGAGGATTAGCCCCTTACAATATCACCGAAAACTAATCTAACAATCTAGCCCCACATTTAACAAGGCTAGCATATTCCAAAAGTCCAGCCTTGAACAAGCAAATTACCATGACCTGAAGTCGAAGAATGTCAGCTGACAAGTAAGAGCATTGATATGAACCGAGGCATGTAGGGGGCCTTGGCTGAACAGCAGGAGACTGGAGTCTTTTACTGATCAACAACTGGTTAGTACATAAATCAGATAGATGGAGCTGAACTCCACTAAGAACGGTTCAGGGCTGCACAATAGCACATGGTATTCCATAGGCTGCATAAAAAATAATATGTCTGCCCCCGATCCATACTATCTGACGTCATTCACGCGCTGGCGCACTTAAGTCTACAGGCCGCAGGGGTCTGTATTGTTATTTTCCAGCGTTCTTATCGCATGGGCTTCCCGACTGTCCAGATAACGATATACGGAGGCAGCCGCGAGAAGTCCTCGCTCAAAGGGACTGTGTCTAGGTGATTATATAAGCCATAGTTATAAGGAATACTTCATTTATAATTACTAGCGCTAATCTTTATCTCGCTATAGAGGTTTAAATAATAAATATACTGATCTAGCACTTTGAAGTCTTTTATAGATATAGGGAGGTTATAGGGAGCCTATTTTATATTTATTTTAAGCCCTTTGTACCCCGAAGCACTTAACCTGGAAATGGAAATGTGGCGAAAGTTCCTTTGAGCGAGGACTTTCCGCGGCTACGTCTGTATTATAACCTGACTAGGTCTGTCAAAGAATACTGGCTGTCTCACGGATAGCGGGATACTTCTGTGCCTATATAACATATATATATAGTAAAATAGGTACTCGTGAGTCGAAAAAATCACAAAACAAATGCCGGCGGCCTGTAAGAATAAGCCCTCGGCCATAAAATCGATCGCACCAGCTAGCGCTATCACCTCGCATTAAACCACAAATTAAACCACAACCTGGTATCTTCACTACGCTTTACAGATTGTACCTCTCTGACATATGGCCTACCACGAGAGGGATCTATCTCCGACAGCTCTGAGTTCCTACATCGAAAGTCCATCCTCAAGCCAAGCATGGACAATTTATGTGCATGCGGGCACAGTTGAACTTCACGAGGTTCATTTTCTTTACTAACCTTGCCTACTTTGATCGCACTTAGAGATCGAGAGAAGATAAACATCAGGATAGCAGCCACAGGAGAAAGTCGTGCTCAAGATCGCAGAAGTAGGGCAAAAGTCCAAATAAATGCCAACATAGCAAGATTTTTGTAAGATGTTACGGTGTCTGAACAATCCTTCTGCCTGAAACCTTTCTTTCAAGGTCTTGTGAACAAGCAGAGGTTAAAGGTGCAATCGAGGATTAGTAATTCGTTACTGCCCTGACAAGTGGAGTCTCTAGACTAAACATACAACAGAGAATATGCAACCGTTATCACCGAGTAGACCCCGAATTCACAAGTCTTACTCTAAACATTGCGTTTTTCAAAGCCATCATCTTTCATCTTGAGAGTATAAGCCTTTCCATAAGTGTTCTGGGGATCTCGCTTCTTGAAGCCATCATCTTTCATCTTGAGAGTATAAGCCTTTCCATAAGTGTTCTGGGGATCTCGCTTCTTGAAGCCATCCTCCTCCATCTTCAGGCCATAAGGTCTAGCATATAGTTCCGTGACCTTAGGTTCGGGATCCCGTTCCGCGATAGCACTGCCTGATATCAAGGTTAGCTGGTCGTCTTCCAAGAGGATGTTTTAGCTCACCTGGCACAGGGCTTGCTGCTGCAAGACCGAAAAACGCAGCGGCACCGAGGTAAAAAGATAGCTTCATTTTTTAAGTAATCAGAGTGTTTGAATGGACGACGAGGTTTCTGTTGAGAGGACAAAACAATGTTGGAAGACACTGGGCATTAAATACATCAGCCTCAGTCAACAGGGCCACATTTTAACTTTGATTCTACGCTAGATTGGAGGTAGCTGAGAATGGAAGGTCCCTTTGTTGCGGGGCTGATAAGAATCGTCATCCTAATTGACTTACACGACATAGTGTGCAGAATGACACTGAGTTCTCATAGATTGTATCTGGCCCCCAACCTTTTCCCATCGTGCAATTGGTTGAGTCGTAGCGAACTGCATATACAACTCTACTTATGGTAATGACCGAGTTCATGATCGGAACTTCGGCAATCAACTTCAAAAGTGCCTGCGGGGGAACTACGCCAACGGAGTTTGATGATCAAGATCGGCATCTGCAGTCAAAAGTGCCTTGTCTAAATGTCTATTTCAGGCAGGCATTCTGGCTTGTACAACCCTCCAAAGGCACTAATGCCAACATCAAATTGTCATCACTGATAAGAGCCCAGTAGTAATACGGCTTTCTATCGTATCTTTCTCATCCGCCTTTGTCACTTTCCCTCTTACCCTCCCGACCTTCTGGCATACTGTTCCCGCAAAATTAAACTACCTGTTAATTACAGATCTCTTTCAGATCATGACGTTCAAGAATGATAATGGCTCTGACGAGAGTCTGCTAAGAAGTGATGGCGAGAATGACGAGGTCAAATGGACGCCTCTAAAACAACGAAAATTTTGGAAAAGCCATATCTGGCTTGCGTCCAATATCGTTTTGTTCCTAATATCTTTGTGTCTTTTCGTGACATCCTTCTCACGAAGCACTTCAATGTCACATACGGAGCTCATGCGCCGGACTTCATTCTATAGTGAGTCTCTCAGAAAATTTAGACTGTTCAATGTATTGACACAGGATATAGCTCCCGTTCTAGACTCGATCAAATTGAAAATGAAAACCATAGAAACAGAGGGTGGCTTATTTGAAGCCAAGAACCCGTCCAAGTGGCGCAACTCTCTCAAACCCGATCCAGCGGTTGATGAAGCGTGGGAAGACCTAGAGAATATCCGTGTGTTTCCCATCACCGAAAATGAGGTCCGAAGACTAGGCAAAGACCCAGAGCTTCTCGTCAAATTCCCGCCTGAGTATGGCCTTGGCAACAACGCGTACATGGCACAGATTGACATGTTCCATCAGATTCACTGCCTGAATCTCCTTCGGCATTTAGCTTGGGCAGAGTATCATCGCAATGGAACCGCGAAGAAGCCGTTTAGCGAACTCCACTGGATTCACGTCAGCCACTGTACCGACATACTGATGCAAAACCTTATGTGTAATGGCAATCTGGATATCATCACATTCAATTGGGTTGAAACACAGACGAATCCGTTCCCAGATTTTGCAGTCAACCATCAATGCAGAGACTTTGATGCGATATACGAATGGCAGGACAAGCATTCTGTGCCAAAGGAGTGGGGGCGAAACGTCACACGACCAGCGGGCGCAAAGCAAATTCCAATCAGTGAAGAGTATTATCGGATATATGGCATTGAGAAAAATCATACTGAAAGTCCGGCCAGCCATAGTGCCTAACTTGGAAAAAGCAACTGGGCGAAAGGGAGTGGACCTGGTTGAGAAACCCGGGGAGTCGGGCTGATAGCTTGCTTAGCGGAGATGAGACTACTCTGAATTCTAGACATTTGTACCAATATAGGAAAATCCTTTATTTCAAGAGCCATACCTGACGTTCAAAGTTTTAGACCCAAGTAATTGGGATTAGACGTGTCAATGAAGAGCAGGAGTTGTCAGAACGGCCAACATTGGATAAGACAATTCTTTTGCTCATTCTTTGATGTTCTTGGTTCTTTCGCCTGTGTTAACTTCCAATGTTGAACCCAGCACAGTATTGATGGCGATATGGCGTCAAGTTTGTATTATTAAAGTTTGATAATTTAATTCAGCTTTCATTCTCGCGATCATACCTGGAGAATAAGTGAAGTTTGTTGGATAATTCTGACAATGCTAGCGCGCTATTTAACATCCCCCTTTTCGATCAATTTGTGGCTAGCTTAAACTTTATCTGAGGGAGTTTGATGCATTGCTGATAATGGTTGGAATGAAATATATTTTCTGACATAGACAAAGGTTCGAAGATAAGGCGATCCATTCTATCGTCCTAGTAGCTGTGCCTAGGTATCTGCCAAACACTAATCTAGATAACTATTATATCAAGAATTTCATTGCATGCTATCATCCTACTTCCCGACACGGTGTACATGGCTCTAGGAACTGGAGCAGCCAGCGATATTGGCTCTCTTAGCAACCGCAAGAAAGCTCTGACGGTCGGTCGCCCTCTCGAGGAGCCCAAGAGCCCACGCCTCCGGGGCCTGGCGAGCGGATGTAGCAGCAGCCCGAGAGGATATCAGTGGTGGGACAGTCGGCCTCCCCGTTGGGTAGCTTATCGGTGTTACAGCAGAGGCTGTTGACGCACTTCCCGTTACAAGAAGAGTCTGAGACACATTCGTTGAAGAGAGGGACCGCATCATCTGAACCCCATCCTGGGGAGGCACAGTCTCCGTTGTTCCAGGTGAATGTGCAGTACTGAGCTGGATCGCACTGGGCGTTGGGGTCGGCGGCGCAGTCTAAGTGAATGGCAGAGATGGCCGACACGAGCATGGAGAGGGAAACGGTGAGGAGTTTCATGGTGAGGTTCTGTAGTCGATGATCTAAGATCTGGGTTTCAAATGATTCTATTGTAACCTGGGTGTTTTGATGAGGTGTTGGAAAGTGAAGTAAAATTCTTGTGTTTTTGATGCTGGGAAGTAGCAGGAAGAAGTGCACTGCTTCCACAGCTTATATACATTCAGCAGTATCAAGTTTATAGTTAAGCTAGTCGTTGAGAACTCTCCGGATCACGATTCGCGATGATACTTATCCTAATCAAGTGACTGTAAGCGGTCATTCGTAGGTAGGCAGCGATATCTCGTGTAAGATCTCATAGCACAACATGCAGCATGACGTCAAATCTTGATGCGGTTCGTCGGCGTCGCTTTCGTACTATAAACCTGAGTGTTCTTTAGCACATATTTTCATAACCACTAATGAAGTACATCATAACACGTGTAGATATTCACCATCAAAGAGTGTATGGTTATGAGAGGGGGGGAAAGAACAAATTTTACCAAGGCCCGATATATATGGCCTTTGCAAGACAAAGAATATCTTCAGTAAAGCTAAATTGATCCCTATTGCCTCGGATTCAAACAGCGTCGGGATCGGCCGCCTGAGTCAACTTGCAGGGGCCTTTGATCCTCCATCTTTGCTTCGAACTGTCGGCTCTTTCTCCCCACTTGCAGCGGGGCTTTCTTAACCGTAAATTTTAGAGCCCGCTTACTGCGTATGATAGCAGATCTGTTGTAAAGCCCGCTTACGTGTTGCGGCACCGACATTTGGTTTGAGCTGTGATTTGCAGAAAATACAATGTTGCTTTGATGGGCATGCTCGCAGAACCCCCCCTCACCTCGCCATCAACCGTGGGCACATTTATATCTCATGTCTATCAATTCGTAAAGATGACCAGCTATTATCTGAACAAAATGATAGAGAAAGTTGCGGCGCAGTTGCGGTTCAATCAGTCTTCTCGGCTACAGGCTTTCTTCCCCAAACCACCCTTTGTCGATAATAAGCATGAGCCTTTCCAGTTCTCATCTCTCGTCTCAGATGAGCTACGTATACCTGAATCTCCTCCTTACTCCACCCCAATGTGTGCGCCATGAAAAGCACAAACCCTTCCGTGTCAGTCTCGAGTCCGAACTGAGTGTACTTGCCCATCTCTTTCAACGTCGGATCCTTCGGCCATCCGCCGATGGGACACTGCCGATGTTCATTAGTATATACCTTGCCCTCTAAAGTTTGCTAAATAAACTACCTTGTATTCCAATACCTTGATCTCCACAAAGCCGGCCTTTTCCATTTCTTTCCTTTGAGTTTCATCTTCGATGACGGTGAAAATTGACCCGAGCTTTTTTCCTCCTTCAATGAAGAATTTGCCCCATTGGTCTAGAGCAGAATCAGCTGCAACTGAACCGTCGTCACTGGTGATTATCGAGGATGTTTCGTGGCTTTCGACCCAGCCACCTGGCTTACAGCAACGAAAAGCTTCACTGTAGAGGAAGTGCCAGTCAGGAATGCTTCCGACAAGCCAGCGCATGTGGATGTAGTCGATAGAATCGGATTGGAAGGTCCATTCTCGCGTACAGTCTTCGATCTCACTGTGACAGCATGATAAGTGCCAGTCTGGCAACAAGGGCGGGGATTTCTATTGGAGTGAACTCACAACTGCAAGTTTGGTGGAATCCAAGCTGGTTGGATCGGAGATAAATCCGTTCCAACAACGCGAACATTAGGGTTGTCGTCGGCAAAATCGCTTGCATGGTCAACACTTGTGGAGACCTTTGATAAGTGGTGGTTTACTTACATGGCCCAGATGCCTATGCAACAACCAGATTAGAACCGACCAAAGCGCGCAGTATCGAGTTTGTATCTCACCTGTTCCAGTTCCAATATCAACAGCAAACTAAGATATTAGTCAACTGTGATTATAGCTCTTGCAGACCGCCTCACCTCGATATCATCAGGCTTCAGCGGCGCCAAGTACAACTTGCCTCCGATGCCGAGAGTCAAGACGTGGTGGCTTGATATATGTTAACATCCATTTTCACAACTTCTAGTAGAGATGTAAATACTTGATATCCATCAGCTCATTCTGCGCCTCGTCATTGGAACCCCTGTTGGTTGTGGATCAGCCCATGCCATGTGGAAGTTGTCTCACAATTCTAACCAGTATTGCGCATTACCCTGTTCGCTATGATAGGATCGGCCATGAATAGTTCGATAATGAAGGATACTAGAGCTTATGGAAGCAGTCGAGGATTCATTATCTGCGCCAAGTGCTGAATCCGCGTCTGTGTCCTCTTCGGGGTGTTCCTGATGATATGGTTAGCAATTTCCTTGATGAATGGATGTCAGACGGACTCGGTCAGCCCAATGCTGGGGCGGGAGAATACCCGTAGTGGGGACTTCTTCGGCATTGTCTTGACACATTGTGCGAGAACCGACCTAAACAAAAACGGCACAATTGAAGTGACGGAAAAGAATCCAGTGGCGATTGCAAGAGAATGAGTGATTTATCTACGATATCGGAGGGGTAAGTACTGGGATGAGGATGGAATAACTGTACTGCCGCCATATCTCTGCGACAAGGTTCGGAATGCTTGAACCAACAGGCCAATTGGAGTACGACGTGAACCTACAGCTCGGCTACTCAAATAGGTTATTCATGTAGCTCCAATTGACCGACCGCGATACCTTCACAGAAATACTGGCGTAATCTTGGTGTCTCCTCACGGATATGTGTCTATTGATATCAGAATCATGACCACTTTTCAGGTTTCTCCGTCGCGATCCGGTGCCAATGATATCTCTGCGGAGTATCAAGAGACAGAGGTAGGCGGAAAACAGCAAGATGGGTTGAAGTTGACATACAATGATAATTTGTCGGAACTTTTGACGTGGTTATATAAACGCCAATATCATGCGCATCGATAGGTAAATGGGTACCACAGTCGTCTTTGAGTCGGTTGTGGAAACGTATTGAGACTATCAATTCACCTTCTGTTTGAGGTATAGCGGCTAATCCTGCACTTCCGTGTAATTGTCCTCAAACTGATGTCCAGGATCACAATCCATGAACTTGGCGTCAAATTAAAACACATGACTCACATATGGAGTAACTCAGGTATAAATATTGCTCCATCTCTCTCATTTGTATTTATTCTTACTATTCGCACCAATATCTGCGCTAGTTTCTTTGCCTACAGAAACCATATCATGGCACACATTTCAACTTGCTCTCCCCTTACACGGGACTCTGTTATTGAAGCGCACCGTTTGATTGAGTCCCATATCCACCTGACACCCGTTATTACAAGCACATTCATTAATGAACTTGCTTCGAAGCCTAGAGACCCCGCTTTGATAGAGGGCCATGATGCGTCTCGGCAGCCAGCCAAGCCTCGGTTCAGGCTGTGGTTCAAATGCGAGAACTTCCAGCGCATTGGGGCCTTCAAAGCTCGAGGGGCATTTCATGCCATTGAGAAATTGAAAATGGAGCCTGGATGGCTTGAGAATGGTGGAAAAGAGAAGGGTGTTGTTACACACAGTTCAGGTATGTCTTATCCCACACACCATTAGCAACACCTGTTCGCTGACGCTATCAACGGTAGGCAATCATGCACAGGCCTTGGCTTTGGCTGCTCGGGAAAACAACATGCCAGCACATGTCGTGATGCCTTCTATAACTATTCCTAGCAAAGTCGCCGCCACCAAAGGTTACGGAGCAAATGTCATTTTCAGTACACTGACAGACCGTCTCGCGGTTGCCGAAAAGACCGTAGCTGAGACAGGCGCCCGAATGATTCCACCCTATGACCACCCCGATATCATCTTGGGTCAGGGAACAATGGGTCTCGAGCTGCAACAACAGGTCAAAGGCTTAGATGCCATCATTGCGCCTTGCAGCGGTGGAGGAATGCTTTCCGGAATAGCCTTAAGCTGCGAGGGAACAGGCATCAAAGTCTTTGGAGCCGAGCCATCATTCCAAGGCGCCGACGATGCTAAGCGAGGCATGGAACAAGGGCAAAGAATCACCGACGTCAACAGTACGTCTATCGCAGACGGTCTACGCTCCTATCTCGGCGTATATCCTTGGGGGATCCTTTATGAACGAAAGCTAGTTCACAGCATGTACTCCGTTTCAGAAGAAGAGATCAAGTCTGCTATGAAGTTGATTATGGAGAGGATGAAGGTGGTTGTTGAACCAAGTGCTGCCGTACCTCTAGCCACTGTGTTGTACAACGAGGACTTTCGGCACATGGTGGAAAAGGAATCACAAGGCGATATTTGGGACCTGGGCATTATACTAAGCGGTGGCAACATTACTGTGGATGGCATAGCAAAGCTCTTTCCCAACGAATGAGAGCCGTTCAAATAGAACAAGAGGCCTAGTTCAATGCTATTCATCTGTTACATCCGACTTTATCGTTCGGTCCTCTCCCAGAGCGTAATCGTCAGGTACTCCAGAGGTATTAACAGTCACTATGTCCTTTTTTATTGGGTGACTAGAATAATGAGAATGTTTATTGGTTCAATCTATAGTAGGCGGATGACTCTTCTAGGCCATCTAGTTATCATCACCGCTCAAATGCTCAGCTAGGCGCAGAGACAGCGCCGCCAGAGTCAACGCAGGGTTGGCTTCCGGACTGACAGGCATGATAGACATGTCACAAACCCAGAGGTTATCAACTCCCTTGACCTTCAGATTCTGGTCCACCACACCATCGCCTTGAGGTCCATCCATGCGCATAGTTCCACTTTCATGAGAGAATACTCCGAAGCCCAGATGCTGGGGGCGCAGACCGGGGTCAGGGCAGAGCGGAGCACCAGTCTTGGGTGACTTCATGGGCTTGGCGTCGACGAAAGAATCTCTAACCTTGAGGATGATATCTTCCATGGCGCACTGGACCTCGTGCGTAATGGGAGCACGCCTGATGTCAAGTACAGGGTCCATGCCAGGGATGCTCAGAACAGAGTTCTCATTATCGAGCTTGCCAACAAACTCGAACAGAACACAGATTGTGTCAAAATTCTTCTGTTCATCAGAGGGATCTTTCAGAGGGCCTAGAAGCGTGCCATCCTTGCGGTAGAAGTGGGTGGTGTTCAGTGATGCAGAACTACCAGAAAGGAAGAAGTTGGCATTGATGGTGACTGTGACAAGGCATTCTTCACCGCCGACCTTGAGATGCGTCTTGAGGTTGAGCGGCTTTTCAAGGCCCCCATCCTTCTGCTTGGCGAATCGCACGTAGCAGATGTTGTGATCAATGAGACCTTGACCGACTAAAGGGTTGATGTTCTGCAAGCCACTGTTTATAGCAATAGACGCGGTGCCAATTGATCCGGCGGAAAGGATCACCTTGGCCTTTCCAACCTCGAGATCCTTGATTGTACAGCTGGTTTTGTCTCGGATCTTGAGTCCGTTGACTCTCTTGTTACTAAGGCAACGTGGTTAATTACTATCCGTGGTCTTGATTTGTATTGACATGTGGACTTACGAACTATCAGGATCGTATGTTGTAGCGATGACCTCAGTATTGAGAAGAACAGTGAGGTATGGATCATTCGCGTACATTCGATTCATAATCGAAAGAGTGGTGCTGTAGGCGCCCTGTGCAAACTTGTAGGGCGCTGGAGCATTGAACTGCGCTGCGATAGGCATGATTCCAAACTTGGCACCCTCCAAAGCTGTGTTGAGCTTTTCAGTCGCAGCGCCAATGTCTTGGGCACTAACTTCGTGATCGCCGTCGCCCTCGGGATAGATACCGTCCCGAGGATCATCGTCGGTCAAGTAGCTGAAAGCAGTGTCGTAGCCTCGAGTATCGCCTTCTCTCGTAGTCAAGTACTTGACTATATCGGCAGGGAAGTACTTGTTGAGGGTCTCGTCGCCAATCTCTGGAATCCATGTGCCCCAGAGGTTGCTGCGACCGCCGACACAGTAGACTGGTCCGCCGACATAGGCATCAGACCGATCAGTCAGCTGAACCTTGGCTTTGACCGAGTCGTAGACACGCTCGTTACCCTCTGGAGAGTTACTCGCGCCTCGGTTATAGTAGGGGCGCGAAGTGTTGAGAACGTGGGTGGAGAAGATGACGCCTCCGCGTTCAATCAGAAGCACCTTTTTCTGCTTGGAGGCCAAGGCTTCCGCCAATGGACCTCCACCGAAACCACTTCCTACAATGATGTAGTCATATGAATTGAGCTTGGCCAAAAGGCACACAACATCTGTGTCCAGGTGGAGTAGGTGGTCCATGGTGAAAGAAAGATATAGTAGTGAGAAGTGTTTGGTGTGAAGGTTGAAGGCAGCAATTACATACAATGAGAGATTGGCGAGGGTTATTATAGATAATGTGCCGTGCGAGAGATCTGGGCAGTAGGTGCGGACAAGATGGCCCGGCACATGTCAGAGTGATCAGGTTGCTTGTAGTACAGGTTACTTCTGTCTGGATGCATATCAGCCATCCCAGCCATGTTTCTGAAAAGTAGCTAGAGCTGAGACTCAGGTTATCTACCCAAATCATAAACAGAGACTACTGAGATCGGGTATACCGAAAGGAATGGCAAGGGGCCAGTTGGACACATGGTCGATAATGCAGTTTTCGAACATTATTTATTCAGGGTTGGGTGAAAACACACATGTAAATCCGTTCAAAATCACCTAACCAGTGCGATCACTAACATTTTTAGTGTGCCCAAATTTATCATCAAGCAACCTTGTCCAATGTCTCTTCAGAATTTCTACAAAAAGAGTAAGTTACCCTGCTAGTAAAATATCATCTTTCGGCGGCCCCTTTCTTCTTTGTTGACCCTTTACCGGGACTTTCAGGCCAGACATCTCAGACAGTGGCACTAAATCTAAGACACGGCACAGCCCGATTATAACTCCGCAGATGCCAAAAGGACGACCGGTGATCAAGCCTTGCCTTGATACTGGATACGTAGATCTGACATGCGGGCTAGGCCGGCCACTAATGTTCCTCAGCCGGTGACATCCTTTCGAGACACAGAGATGGCCCGCGGTGCCACAATTCCACAGATCCTCGGAAAAGAAGTCTTGAGATTGGTTTAGACCACAAATCTTTCACCGAGTACCATCCCGCGTCTCACTTTCCCGCCTTTTTTTCCTGCTTCTGCGTAAGACAGAGTACCAGCCAATATTGGTTACGCAAGTAGTAACGGCCGTACGGATTGACAAACTACAGACCACGAAGATAAGGGAGCGGGAAGATTTATCCCCCAGTTGTACATATTTTACTATACCAAAATTTTGTCATCACTCAATTGGTACCCTGGATATCAATGAAGGCATAAATGCTGAACTGATCGTGGCGTTCTGAAACTGGCTGTATTGAGACATTCTGGCTCCCTTACCTTGAGCCCCCGATCAACAGCCACTTCATTTCAAGTCCGCCTTGGGAAGAGGGGTCAAGTAACTCATCACTGAGCCTTTTGTGTAGGATTCGTATCACTCGGTCGGTATGAACTTGAGCTGATCGGAGCCTACCCTCAAGACAATCCGGTTCCCCGATAGTTCATGATGCATCATCATTTCCTGCAACCTGAGCTGATTCATCAAATTTGTCTGACGTCGAGTAAACTGCATCGCTTTGGTCTGCTTGGTGAAACCAGTGCTGATACGTCCCTTGCAGTCAATTACCGATACCGGACATGTTTTCTGTCGGTATCTCTCAAGTAGCCACCTGGGGTGTTGCGGCATGAAGATGGAGGGGGCATGACGAATATATTAGGGACAATAACTTACATCTTGAGGAAGTCTATTCTACAATCGACAATATGTGCCCCGAAGAAAGATTTGTAACAAAGAAGAAGCCAGATAGAGTAATACACAATGGATATATATAAGTAGCCTTGATTAGCCTCAGAGAGATATTTAAGGAGATTATAGCTAGTAAGAGTTCTCTTGTTTCCTCAAGATTTGTACTGAGCACTGATTTCTCAATTCAAACTACGGGGAGAAAACAACTCTTTTAATTTAATGCCGCTACCCTATACGGCATCAGTCGCGAACTTTGTAATGATATTGTAGCTTTAAAATAGAAAGACTCAATATAAAATGTGTTTTATTCGAGGGAATCAATTACGGATCTCAATGCACAGTGTCTCGACGATAATGTGAAGGAAAAGGTGCGATATATGCTGAGCCTAACCAAACAATGGCAGAGGTCATCTTTGAAGCTTCCTTCAACCGATCGAGCTTGTCTACAGAGAAACCCGGATCAACTTCAGCCCAGAGTTGGGACCAACAGCAGCGGGTGACTTGGCCAACGTGGGCCAGTAAATGATTGCGACGATGAGATGCCATTATGAGGTTTCGTCCAAGTATGGATGGCTAGACAGGCGTACTGGGGTAGCTGGTACAATTGGCCTTCCATTTTATCATCAAACGACCGAGAGGAATTGGAACTTGAATTTATAGTTTAATAATCATAGATAATGTGCGATACTGGGAGAATATATTGGAGAAAATAAGACTGATAAGACTGATAAGACAAAGGAAAAGTTGGCACACAAGCCCAACGCGGTGAAAGTGGTATACGAAAATCAAATCAAACAAAAGAAAACTGATGTCTTGCAAAGATTGAAACTGGTCATGAGATAGCCAAACCCCAATGTTGACTCCTCATAATATCGTCAATCTCGTATACTGAACGCACTGAAACCCTATGCCTCGGTCTTCTTCTCTCCCTCCTCCTCTTCCTCTCCGTGGTCATCTACCTGCGCCTTTGCGAGCTGTTCCTCAAGCTTCCTCTTTCGCTCGAGGTTCTTCTCTCTCTTCTTCTTCTCTGCTTCCTGTCGCTTGATTTCGCTCCTCTCGCTGAAAAGATACGTCACATTCTTGATAGACGAGAACAATCCCTTGAATGCGAGCTTAAAGTGGGAAAAGGCCTCGCGAAAGTGTTCCTTTGTTTCGTTATAGTTGGCTCGTGCGAGTGTAGCCTTCTTCTTGGTGCGATAGGCCTTTTCGGCTCTCGCGGCTTTGGCAAATTGTTCCGAAGCTTCTTTGCGGTTGCTGAGTAGAAGGATCTCGGTGCAGGAGGAGGCAGGGCGAGGCTTGGGGGCTTCTGGGTCTGTGCCGTCCTCAGCCATTGCGACCGTCTTTGCTGGTCTAGTGGAAAACATGGTAGTGGTGGTTGAGATGTATTATAGGTTCGCGATGTTTAATTGGTAACGACTGACTGGACACTCATGTGAGTGTATGAGATGGAAAGAGGAAAGAATGCTCAGAAACGCACCAGGATAAGTTTGGGAGTTACGGTGCTTTAATATTCACATCATATGCCTGCTTGTTCGTTGATATCCCTTTATCGATTGAGCTAGTTGTGTTTCGGTCTGTACAGACTCACTATATATAGAAGACGACCTTGTCTAGGAATGTGTTAGTGGGAGTTAAAGCCATTTAAACCAAATCACATCAATTTTATGCACATGTCATCGGATGATGTTATAAGTGTTAGAATAACAGAAATGGGGTCATACAAGGTCAAAGTCAGTAAGGATAGAGAGGGGTCCTTTGCAAACGGCAGATGTTTCAACTTAGTTATTCTATCTGTATTAAGCACAGTGGAGGTCTCATGGTTCTGTTTTAGGCGACGTGTGTCACTGCGCATGAGGATCTAATTAAACTCGGCAACCATTCTGTCTAGCAGATTCATGCTGATAAGCACAGACCTTTCGATTCTAGCGCCCTAGGCACACATAAGGTTAGCAACCAAGCGCTGTTCGCGCTACGTGGTTCATGCTAACGTAGCGGCGATCAATCAGAAAATTTGTTTCGGGGCACTCAGAGGTATGTAGTTTGCATGAATCTTCCATGATCACTTAAGTTGTTTTAATATGTGGTATTGTGGGCTAAGGAAAGTTTCGGATACTTGAGGCTATTGTTCACCCTAAAGCACATTCATGTCAACTCTTGTCACCTCTTGTCACTACCATCATTAGGTCTTATACAGCTATAGCAAGAACTATTCACTAGTTCCTACTGTGTGTTAATCAGACTCGGGAACATCAATCTTGAGCTTTCATTTTATAGAGATCCTCCATTTTGCCAGTGCTGCTCAATAATCTCTCTGGCTTATCGAAGGCAACCAATTTCCCGTCATCCAGAAGCGCCAGCTTGTCGTAATTTTGGGCATATGCCAAGCGATGCATGACTGAAATAACAGTGCAGCCCTCAAAATCAGTATCAATTATTTCCTGCATCTTGGCCTCTGTCACGCTGTCGACACTACTTATGTTTAGTGTGCAATCAAACAGATCACCAGGGTCATCGACTCACTTGCTCATAGCCTCATCGAGAATGAGGATCTTGCTCTTGCGCAACATCGCTCGGGCTAGACACAGCAGCTGCTTTTGACCAGCAGACCACGCAGCAGTGTCTAGTTCTTCATTCAGTCCACCCGAAGCTTGAATAATAGACGAGAGCCCAATCTTGTGCAGGACCACTGCTATGTCGTCATCCGATGCTGCCTGGAATGGATCGAGATTCAGACGAATGGTGCCCGGTATGAAGAAAGGATCTTGGGGGACCGCGTTAATTCGCGCACGAAGGTCAGTAACGCCCGCGTTGGATATATCGAAGTCATCAATTAGAATGTTGCCTCCATCTATATCCAGCATCCTCAGCAAACTAAGGATGAGAGAGCTCTTTCCGCTGCCAGTTCGACCACAAATGGCGATATGTTCACCGGCATTGATGGAAAGGGCAATACCCTTCAAAACGGGTCCAGTGTTGGGTCTAAGTCCTGTTAGTATCGGTCTCAACTTGATCTGCGAGCTTTGACTCACTTATGTGACGCAAAAATATCTTCCAGTGAAATCTTTCCGTTCACTGGCCATCCCTGCGCCATATTGGTGCCTTTATCTGTCCTTGGATCATACTCTGATTCTGTGTCGGCCACGAATCGTTTCACACGTGATACTGCGCCAATACTTGACTCCATTGATGTCCATGCCTTGAGAAGACGTGTCAAAAGGTTGCTAAAAGATATGAGCATGATCAAGCTCACGCCAACACTGCCAGCATCGAATAGCTGCGGCCACGTCACAACCATACCAACCAGGGCGACAGCCAAAATCGCCACAATAATATCCAAGACAAACGACAACCAGTTCTGAACGCTTTCCTGCATATATGAGACACGTTGTGAAGTATCGGTATGCTGGAAATTTCGTTCTGCGTACTCGGCCTGCCATCCGAATGCACGAATAGTAGACGCTCCAGCTACAGTCTCGAGAATGTGGTTATATAAGGGTGCCTTGGCCTCGATATCCAGAAGACGGACTTGTCGAGATGTTTGGAGATAGAATCTCTGTAGAAAGTATAGCGCTAGAACAAAAACAGGGACTGCAGCTGAGAGATAGCGGGAAAAGACTGCCAGAATGATGAGTTTGGCGAGACTGGAGAATAATGCCAGCGTGAAATTAATCATCACCATGGGAAGATTCATATCAATCAACTCCAAGTCCTGACTGAAGCGGTTGATAAGACTACCAGTATCGACGGCCACAAAGTACTGGAAGGGAGCATTGATTGTAGTTTCGAGAAGAGCAGAGTGAAGATGCAGGGCTGAGTTGGAGATGATGCGAATAAAGGCAAACCAGCAGGCAAAGCCAGTCACTAGTACTCCCGAGATTCCCACGGCAGCAAATACACCCATGTACATGCCAACATTCTGATTTGGCTGCTTAGCATTGGCTTCGGCCCACCATTTCAACCAGATTGCTAAATGGATCCTGTCAATACTATACTTGTTCCGAGGAAGTGTAGATCGAAGGATACTTACCTGGGAATTCGGTACAAAAGACTGATGCCATAGTAAAGGCAGCAAATGCTAGGGTTGTAAAGAGTCCACTGCTAGACAAATAATACTTGTAGACTGAGACGTCACCTTGCTTCCTCCTGGGGTCATCATCTTTAGCTTCAATCTCGGACTCGGAGGAAGATCTCATCGACTGTTCCAAAGAAGGGGTTGCTCGATCTAACGGCGTCTCGACATGAACTTGTGCCACACCTTCAACAGTCCCGTTCTCAGGGTCATTTGGACCGAGCTGCATGATGTGACCGTCCGACTGGGCTGCCTCCGGACTACCAGTCGCAAGCACTTTCTGATCTTTCAGAACAATGAGAACATCTGCCATAGCCATGAGTTTGTCTATCGCTTTTGTAAGCCGGATAAAATGCAGCAGTCAGTTCCAAGCAGGAGCAACATACCGTTGTGGGTAGCCAGAATAACTGTCGTCGTCTTCCTTCTCAGAAGGCCATGCCTGCCTAGTAGTTGTCGAGAGACAAATTCTGCCGTGTGAGCATCCATGCCGCTGAAAACATCATCCAAAATGATAATTCTCCTCCGTGAGTAGACGGCTCTGGCGAGGGCCACACGCTGTCGCTGCCCTCCGCTGAGATTCGTTCCTCTACTGGCGACAGGGTTTTGGTCACCTTTCTTCATCTGTTGGATGTCCGGGTCGAGTCCACAGGCATGTCTTACAGTTGCATACCATTGCGGTTCATACGGATATACACCAATGATGTTGCTGCGTATCGTTCCAGTCTCGAGCCATGGTTCCTGAGCACAGTAGGCTACAGGACTAATCTGATGCTGGGAATGTGACAACGTGTTATGTGTTACCGTCTCGCCCAACATGCTGTTAAGCAGTGTCGATTTGCCACTACCCACTGAACCAGCAATAACTGTCAGACTAGCCTTAGTAACATTAATGTCAACATCATGCAGAACTGCAGGCTTCGAGCTCGCCCATGATATGGATCTCGCGTGGACATTGATTACCGATTGCTTCTCCGAAGTATTGAAATCTCTGGGCCGACCGTCATGATCTTTCAAGGTTTGGCGAGCAGACATTTTCGTGTAATTGCAATACTCCTGTATGCGATCAAAACATGCAATGGAACGGATGAGTGTTGGAAACGCCTGGATGAAAAGAAGCGTTGGCGTGGTCAACAAGTTAATTAGGGTCAAGGAGGTGAAGCCTTGAGCTGCAAGTAGAGACTCGTTCTTCCAAAAGACAGCGATAATAACATAGACCGCAAAGGTGACGACAGGGGCCATATTGACCGGTGCGTTTGAGGCTATGAGCTGCAGCACAAGGATCTTGCGGAAAGCTGCAGACGAGGCAATTTCGTTTTTTCGTGCTTTGTCAATAATGGAAGACATAACGTCGGACAATCCTAGCATCTTGACCGCCTTCATGTTCTCCAACATTGCCGTAGTCACCCGTAGTCGCTCTTGAACCTTTTGAATCCACTGCAACTGTGCCGTCTTCATCATGGGACCGAGGGGGGCTGTTATCGCGAGGAGGATGATGATAACGAGAGCGGGTGCCACACAGGCGATCAATAGCTGCCGCTCCAGCAGCCAAATTGCCACTGAAATGTCTAGGATGCACCCCCAGGCTTCATGAACAAAGCTCATTGCCATAGCAATCCTCTCTACGTCGGCTCCGACTAGAGAAATAGCTGTGACTTGACCTAAGTCGGCCGCTCGGGCCTGCAGGGTCTGCTGATAGATGAGACCTATCAAAGATCCCCTGAAACGAGCTATGAAGCGTGATAGCTGGTATTGGTAGATGGAGTTGGTGACCTAAGATAGTGTTAGCCAACTTTACCTCGGTGCAGGTTCATGGAATAGAAGGAACTGACAGCTAGGCCTATGAAAACTAGCGCCCACGCTCCTATCAAGCCGTTGGCATATGATGCGCTTGAGCTTGGTTGGCCGATATACTTGACAGTGGCTTCAACGAGAAACGGCTGAGTGAAATTGAACACAGTGAGACAGAGGCGCGGCACCACAGCAAGTATCAAGGATGGCCAAAACGCCCGAAAGCTAGCACGCAAGAGGCTATGTCGAGTCGACTTATCATCTACAAGAGAGTCATAAGAAATTGTTTTGATGAAAGGAACAGTCACTTCTTACACTTATCCCACTTCACCAGGAGAGCTTCCTGTACTGTGCTACTCGCCAGCTTACTATCAAGCGCTGGGAGGTCTTGAACTGTGAGGATTCGAGAGTAGCCTTTCAAAAAGGTATCAGAAAGCCAGAAAAAGGCTGCCCTGTTCCAAAAAGAGCTAAACTCCTCTGGTGCTTGTGTCCGCTTGGCTTGACTACTCAGACTTGCATGCCTTTGGAATGTTTCGGCAATTAAGATGAGAACAGTCAAAGCCGTTGAGACTATGACCAGCGCTTTGCTTTGATTGATCTCATCGTTATAGAAGCAAAAGGTTCGCACCCGAGGAATGTTCAGTAAGATTAGAGTGGATAGATAAAGACTGAGGAGCGTAGACGACCGCAATGACCGTCTATGTGTGACATACGATACCATCCCAACAGCAACTGATGCTAAGGCTAACAAGAGATCAGCAGCGAGTGATACATGTGTCTTCAATGACGCTCTTCCCAGTCTCAGGACCAAAAGGCTAATTTGCGTGGCAAACAACCCGACAATGAGGATCTATCATTATCGAATGATGTTTATTAGCAAACTGTCAACTGGGCGAGAGAGATGATACCGTCATGCATACCAACTTGCCATAGAGAAGCTTAGACCTAGCCAGATTGAGTAATCCATTTTTCCATACCACTTTGATCTGCCAGGGCACAAGCACGAGAAATACGCTCGCGGGCAGCAATGCGAAGAAGACATCTTCGAAGAGGAGTGTAAAGTCGAATGGGCGACACGCCTGATCGACCCTTGGGCCAAATGCCTGATCACTATGGCACAAGTCGTCCATTTTGCGGTGGTTCGTCCTGTGCTGCTGCAAATGTCGAGGTTCTTTCTGAATGCGATGTACGTATGTTTCTTGGTTTTCTGCCCGTTATCGCTAGGCTAACCACGCTCGGCGAACACACGGAAGAAATCTTTCTTGTGTGACCGCCATGGATGTTTGGCGAGATAGCCTATGGGCTGTATCATCCGGCATTCCGGGACAGTATCCCTTAGAACAGGCTTAAAGTTCTATGATCCTGATGTAACCCCTACAAGGTTTCATGCATAATACGATCGCCCAGCATACGCATCCTTTGCTTCCTAGATCCTTCGCCTTCCTAATCGAGCCAAGGACATAGGATAGGTTATGACAAATCCCATGTATCTCTATTTTTTCAGACCGGGAAACATTACCCGCTCACAGAGCCTGGCTGGATCGAAAGCCAAATACATGAATTTGCGTAAATGTTTATGATTTACACTTTCCATAACGGTCGAAATACCCGCCGTCAAAAGGGACAGCTATTACCGATGATATCCGCTGTGAAACGTTTGAGCCGCGTTTAAACGAGATGACATTAGGCCACACGGCTAAAGTCCGCAACGCTAAGTCAAGGTGCATGGTTGTAGGGTAGGTTCACTGGCAGGTACAATTTAAAGCCTAATTTGTAACACTTGAGCTTAATTGAAATACATCACAGATTGGACTGAGATCTATATTTAATTGCTACCTCATTCAAATGGTAATGTTTCTTTTTCGTTTGCCGTAAGTGATGCACTGTTTCAACGTTGATGAGTTCTATGCTACATGTTTGTTTCTATCAGTGGACTACTGGACCATTTTGTCAAACCTTTCGAACAAATCCGACTGATAGCCCAGAGTCGAAGATTTCCCTTGCATTGTAGTTGCCAATATCACTTTGACTTGGTCTCTTTTGTTTACGTCTGTTAACGAACCGATTCCATTGACACCTCCGGGACCAAAGTCGATGATGTGGGTCGCACCGGGAAAGGCAGTGGCGGCTTCCCAGTCTAGTGGATCTGATAAGATAAGGCGGAGTATTTGCGGCATGATGTCACCCCCCGATGCGGCAAGGTTAATGCCAGTCCTCGTACAGAATAACGGTGTCTTGAGGTCACATGAGTGAAACATAAGTCCATCAAGATCTTTGTGAAAGATTTCAGATACTTTAGCCAAGCACTGATTGTGAAAGGGAGCTGAAACCGAGAGGTAGCGACTCGTTCGTTGACCTTGTTGTCTCATCTTTCTAAGGTGGCGGTTGAGTCCGTAAAGTCCAATCGGAGAACCCGACACAACAAAATTATCAGGCCCATTCACTAGAGAGAGGGCAAGACGACTGTCCGAATGAAGGTTCTTGTTGGTCTTGATGATCGCGGACACAATGTTTTCCTTCTCAAATCCACGTAAGTGTAACATACAAGTTGGTACACCTTCACCGTGCTTGTCAGAATCTTTGAGCACCGCCGGCGAGATGGTGACAGGGTCATAAGCTTGTTGAGTGCGAAGCCCGAGCCAGAAGAGAGCGGTGATGGCAATCCGTGTTGATTTCTCCCAAGACTCCCAACTGTCGGCCATGGAAATAGCAGCTGCTGTTACCAAGCCCTGCGAGTGACCCGTTGTGCCAGACAGCGAGCTTTGTAGTTGTCCTGGGTGTAGACCGAGGGTTCTGCAGGTAACCTCGTAGTTGACCAGTTGGAGAAGCCCGATGAGAGGGAAGCTGACAGGAGCAAAGTTGAGATACTCTTTGCTTTGGGAATTCTCATCTGATTCCAACCAGCTCATAATGAACAGGCCATCAGCATAAGTCTCGGGTGTATCGGCTTCGTGTGAAAGGTGCAATAATAGCTTCTCTGAACTTTTTAATGTACCCTCTATAAGTGTTCGGTATGTTTTAAACAAGGACCGGAGCTCGTCCAGATAGGAGCCGCCGATGCCCTGGCCGCCAAAGATTGCATACACACTTTTTAGAGAAGATGAAAAGTGTTGGGGGCCTAGCAAAGTCGAGCTCTGCTGAGCAATTGGTAGTCCACTGGCAGCTACTGCAGCATAATATGATTGAATAACATCTCTTTGACTAAGCGTGGGCATGTCCAATCTCTGTACAGCAACATGGATGTTTTCGCCGCGCAAGAACGTCCGGTCAAAGGCTTGCACGATGACTCGTAACATATCTCTCTGCTGCGTTTCATGAGTGATGCTGTTGTTCTTCTGCACGGTAACATCTTGCGTTATTCGACGCAGGTGTTTGAGGATCAGCTCGATTGCATCAGCGTCAGATTTGTTCGCTGCTATGTGTTGCTCGAATCGGACTGCGAGCGACTCCACATCACCAGCCGGGGATGGGAGCAGAAGAGGCATCTGAGCTGGAAGAAGGAGATTTACGCAGTCAATTATTGCTAGTTGAGCGTAGAAAAATGGGCACGATTTTGGCGATTCATAAGACTTCAAGAAACTAGTTGAAAAGGAAACATTTCTAAGCATAATGATGTTGCATAGTATTAAGAATCGACCCTTGTTCTATTCGCCTTCTGTGGCAATCTGACGGTGCATGTTACGTAGCACTTCCAATTAAGCTTAATAATATACAGGAAGGCCTCAGGGCTCTTTCCCAAAATAGTCTAAACTACTTGATCATGTGTACATGAGGAGTGAAATGCAAGGGTATAATGCAGGTTGTTCCTGAAGGATCGTGCGTCTTGACACCTGTAGCTTATATTTTCAACTGCCTACCTCGCTCTAGCACGGCCGGTCTATCCCTTCCGAAGTCCCGTTTTCTGTTTATAGGTTCGCGTTTGCCTTGCCCTGGCTTTGAAGTTTAGTAATCCGAGTCCTGCTAGATATTGAAACTTCCGCCCCTCAGTTTATGGTTGGACAACCTTATATAATATCAATGATACAGGGATTGTAATCACTCATCTATAGAGTGCTGTTTGTTGGCAAGGTTCATAAATCCAAATCTCGTATAATATTCTCACAGATGATAAACCACCCCATTTTCATGCCTGACAGCTATTGTGCGTATTACAAAACATATTAATCATATGCTTGTATATCATATTGTAGGAATCTGATTATAGATAAGGTTAAGGATAAATGTTTCAATACGGTGTTGTGCAGTGGGGCTCGAGCGGCCGCTCCCAGCTGTCTACGACAGGGGTGTCAGGCCAGTAAGGCTGAAGTACGTTCACGACACCGTAAAGGAACTGGTATTCCCATCGCGGAGTGATGATGATGCTATTGGTTCCGTTGTTTGGGTAGTAGGTGGAAGAAGATTCTCCGATTTAACTCCTTGTTATAAGGATCAACAAGCGGGTCAACTAAATCCTTTAGAGCCCAAGGCGACGCTGGCGGTCACAAGATAGCCACCGAAGTACTCCAACCCACGGAAGTGATCCATATCGAGAACGCCACTGTATGTGAACGTCACGTAGCGGATCCATCACTTCCTTATTGCGGTAATACATCGAATCTGGTGGCAATTAGACAAGCTCATCGCTGACAGTTCTGGCGATTGCTCCGGCCTACAGCAGGGAAGATTGCGAGATTTGCGGAGCTTGAGGATACTTAGTGAGGATATCGTGTCGTAGTCCGCTCTAGCATAGTTACAGTACACCACCTACGTGCCCAAGACTATTGTGATTACTAGTTGAAGCTGTCCTGAGTTTCTTTGGCCTAATCGCGATACACTATCACGTACACCATTTTGTCTTTACACCAACAAATTCATACCGAACAACAGTATTCGAAATGCCACCAAGTGCCGCTCAAGAAGCGACCTCCCTCAATGGGGAGGGAGCTGAGGATTCAGGCACTTCTGCAGACCAAATTTCATGCAGCGAAATCGAGGCTCAAATCAAGGAACATCATCCCTCCTGTGACGTTGTGGCCGAAGTTATCGCCGCTCGACCACATAGCTTGGACCTGGAGCTTGCAGTGTTTTTCGCGCATCGCGATGGCGACGTCCCATCAATCTTGCATGAAAGCCAATCAAGTCGCATTCCACGTCTTTTTCAGGCTTCTGAATCGCTCGTAGCCAAAATTGGAGATCGGGATCCCGATCACATGCATTTCAACTTCATTGCATTGCATGAACTGCCGCTCAAACCGGATAGCGGCGCAGTTGACCACCAGAAGCTGCAGAAGATTGGCACAATTTTCGTCTCTGCCAAAGGGAAAGATTATTGGAACAGAGTCAGCACATGGAAAGATTCGGAGATTGGCCTGCTCCATCTCTGGGCAAAGGTTCTGGAAGTCGATGTGACTGATATCGAGCATGACTCCAGTTTCTTTCACCTTGGGGGTGATTCGGCCGCTGCTACGAGGCTTGTGGCAGAGGCCCGTACCCTCGGCATCCATTTATCAGTCGCCTCCTTGTTTCAATATCCCAACTTGAACGACTTGGCTGCTAACTTACAATGTGTTGATGAAGACCTGTTCAAGATCCCTGAACCGTTTTCTCTTCTTTCAAAACATCTGTCATCGGTGGAATGCCGAGAGAGGGCATCGAAAGCATGTGGTGTAGGGCCTGAGCGTATCTTTGATGCGTATCCATGCACCCCTCTCCAAGAAGGACTCCTTGCATTATCTGTGAAGCGACCAGGCGAGTACATGGGGCAGATGGTGATGGATATCTCGGCCTCCATCGACATGGAGAAATTCCGTGTGGTTTGGGAGCAAACAGTGGCACTGACGCCAATCCTCCGCACACAAATCGTCCAGCTTACAGGAATTGGTCTCGTGCAATGCGTTGTTGATGGAGGCATCTCCTGGACTATTGCAGAAGACCTCGAGGAATACTTGGTTAGTGATCGGTCCAAGCCTATGGAACTAGGCGATGCCCTCTCAAGATACGCCATCATCACTAGCCAGGATAAGCGCCACTTCGTATGGTCTGTCCATCACGCAGTATACGACCGTATCTCGATGCAACTGATCCAAGAGCTATTCAGCCGGCTGATGCGAAGAGAAGAGGTAGAACCTGCGCCAAACCCCAGCCTATTTGTTTCCCATGCACTTGATATAAGTCAAGACTCCGCTGAAGCATTCTGGGAATGGAATCTTCTCAACTATGATGGTCAAGAGTTCCCTGAATTGCCAACAAATATCGTTGAGCCACACGCGACATCTAACGCAAAAGCGCAAATGGCGATGCCGACGCTCCTAGATAGCAACACGACAGTCTCAACCCTACTTCGAGCAGCTTGGGGACTACTCATCCACCACTATTCGGGTTCGGAGGATGTCGTTTTTGGCGCTGTGGTGTCTGGACGAAACGCCTCCCTTCCTGGAATCGAGAGCACAATGGCTCCTACCATCGCGACTGTGCCTATACGCCTAGGAATTGATCTGGAAACCTCTGTGACAGAATATCTGGAGATTGTCCAAGAACAGAGCATTGAGATGATACCTGGCGAGCAGTTTGGCCTGCAGAATATCGCAAAGATCAATGAGGACACGGAGAAAGCATGCCGATTCCAGAGTTTGGTAATCATCCAGCCGCCCATGAGAGACACTAAGAAGGAGGAGGGCGAGTTAGGCGTGTGGAGGCCTCAGCCGCTTGCTGGTGAAGTAACATCCTATGCTTTAACCATGGTGTTCGAGCTATCTGGGGATAGCATTGATGTTATTGCGACATACGACGATAGAGTCATTCAGGAGTGGTTAATGTCTAGAATGATTGACCATCTACAATTCGTCTTTGATAGACTGGCTCAGCAAACCCCGGGTCAGACGTTAAGGGATATCGGCATGTCGACTTCAGATCTTGAGATAATCTGGGGCTGGAACAAGCACGCGCCAGCGGCCTACGAGGAATGCATCCACGAGATAATAATCGAAAGGGCTCTACTGACACCTAAAGCGCCGGCAATCAGTGCTTGGGATGGAGAGTTGACTTATGGGGAACTTGATAAGCTGTCTTCGACACTTGCAAATCATCTGATAGATCTGCAAGTCAAGCCTGGACACATCATTCCCCTGTGTTTCCAAAAGTCAATGTGGACCATTGTATCTGTCCTTGCCGTTTTGAAAGCTGGTGCCACCTTTTTCTTGCTTGATACCACTCAGCCCGAAGACCGCCTGGAAGCGATTATCTCACAAGTGGACTTTGGAGTCATGTTGACTTCAGTTCGGACCCAATCGGTCAGCAGACGCTTTACTGATAAAGCTGTGATTGTCGATCGAGACCTTTTCTCAAGCCTCACGTCCTCATCAGACACCTTACCAAAAGTGTCTCCGTCCTCGAATGCATATATCGTCTTTACCTCAGGCACAACGGGCCAACCCAAGGGCGTCATGGTACCGCATTTTTCTTTTTCATCAGCGATACATCACCAGTCTGGCTGCGATGCGTTTGGACCTTCTGAACGCGTGTACGACTTCGCATCTTTCGCGTTCGATGTATCAGTCAACAATATTCTCAAGACGTTGGCTTCTGGTGGTTGCCTATGCATTCCATCCGAGCATGATCGCATAAACAATCTCGCACGGTCGATTCACGAGTCCAAAGCTACCCTAGCATATCTGACGCCTTCTGTGAGCCGTCTTCTCGATCCAGTTCAATTACCACACTTGCGGACTCTGGCATTGGGAGGAGAGAAGACGGGTCCTGATGTGCTTGAAGCATGGTCACCTTACGTGAAGGTCATCGATACTTATGGCCCATCTGAGTGCACACCTGTTAGTACCATCAGTGAAGACCCTGGGAGGAGTGGTATTGGTATTGGTATGGGCGTCAACACATGGCTGGTGAATCCTGAGGATAGCAACAAACTTGTGCCAGTGGGTATGCCTGGAGAGCTACTTCTGGAGGGACCGCTTGTTGGTCAAGGGTATCTCGGAGATCCGGACAGGACACGCGAGACCTTCATCGATAACCCGACCTGGCTCACAGCGGGAGTTCCCTGTTTTCCTGGTCGGAATACAAGGCTGTACAAGACAGGAGATATTGTGTCTTATTTACCGGATGGGTCTCTGAGATATCTGGGGAGAAAGGACAACCAAGTTAAAATACGAGGTCAGCGAATAGAGCTTGGAGAGATTGAGTACCACGTCCTTCAGGCTCTGCCACAGATTAAAGAGGTGGCAATCCAACTCACGTCATTCTCTGACACGCCCCGCCTCGAAGACTTGACCATGTTCGTGGTACTTGCCAAAGGCCAACTACTCCCAGACATCAGCATATCACCAGATGGACTAACGCGAGAGCTGCACGCTGTACCACAGTCGATTTCAGCACAACTCGAGAAACGACTTCCACGTCCTATGATACCAACAATGATAGTCACACTGGGGCATATACCGCTAAATGTGTCTGGCAAGACTGATCAAAAGGCCTTAAAAAGCATAATTGGCCGCTTCTCAGCCACCGAGTTGGCCACAAGGGGCCAGACTCCCCTTAACGGGGTTGGAAGAAAACCGTCTACCCCATCAGAGCTTGCACTACAGCAGATCTGGGCAGATTTACTTGGCATCGAAAGCCATTCTATCATGTCAGATCATAGTTTCTTTCGCCTTGGTGGAGATTCTATCGGAGCCATGAAGCTTGTCGCCAAGGCTCGCAGAAAGGGCCTGGAATTCGCAGTTGCAGATGTTTTCTCGCGGCCTAAGCTTGAGGATTTGGCATTAATGATTAACACCAGTGAAGAAACTGAACAAACACATTTGCCTCCATTCGCGCTTCTTCAATCTGAAGACTTGATCAAAGTCCGGAAAGGTATCGCTGAAGGGTGTGGAGTTCAAATTGATCTTGTCCAAGATGCCTACCCTTGTACACCGCTACAAGAAGGTCTTCTCGCTTTGACCACACAGCAACCAGGAGATTATCTGCTGCAGACTGTCATGACTCTGCATGGGGAAACTGAAGTGAGCACCTTTAGACAGGCATGGGACACCCTCGTCGCCATAGTTCCGATCCTCCGCACTAGGATCATCCAGCTCGAAGACTTAGGACTGCTTCAAGTTGTGTTGGACGAGAAGCCGAGATGGACATCATCAAATGACCTAGAGGGCTATATGAAAAGCGATAAGATACAACCCATCGAACTGGGAGATGCCCTCTCTCGAACAGCAATTGTTACAGATTCCGAGTCGCAGCAAATCCACTTTGTCTGGACAGTCCATCATGCTTTATACGACGCAACGAGCTTGCAAGCCATTCGAGGCCTTCTATCACAAGTTTTGCGTGGAGACAGACCTGACATACCGACAGGATTCAATACTTTTGTCCAATATATCGATGATGAGAGGGTGACCAGTATGAAGGAATACTGGAGACACGAGCTTTCTGGATTCGAAGCTGACATATTTCCCCTACTCCCGAGAAACATACTAACATCAAGTGCTGACGCCAGTCTAGAAACGAAATGGAATCTACCTGAGCGAAGAGGTGATGATATCACGGTGGCAACAGTGATACGGGCGGCATTAGCATTGGCGATACGCCGCTGTTCTGGCGTCAACGATGTTGTGTTTGGGGCCGTTCTGTCAGGCAGAAACGCCCCTGTGAAAGGTATCGAAGGTATCATTGGACCGACTATCGCAACAGTACCTATTCGTGTTTCTGTTCTTGGGACAGATTCCATCTGCTCCTACCTCGAGAAGATGCAAGCTCAAGCACAGCAAATGATACCCTTTGAGCAAATGGGCCTGCAGAACATCGCAAAGCTCAACCCCCAGGCTGAACACGCTTCCAAGTTCCGCACACTGCTTGTTGTCCAACCAGGGGAGGACTCCAGTGGCGAGACAACGGAAGCTGGCACATGGCGGGCTCTTCCAGAGACCAAGGAGTTCGCAAGCCATGCTGTGACGTTCCTGTGCCATTTGAACCTGGATCATGTCCAGGTCAAGGTGCTATACGACGAGAGAGTTGTGCCCGCATGGAAGATGAGAAGGGTCGTGGACTCGTTCGGCTGGGCGTTACAGCAAATGGCCGTTCAGGAATCAAGTACAATGATGTCCGATCTTGATCTTGTCACTCCCAAAGATGCGCAAGATATTTGGCGATGGAACCGCGAACTACCTGCAGTAATTGACCGATGTGTTCATGATCTTGTGGCAGCGAAGGCAAACAGCCAACCAAACTCCCAGGCCGTCGATGCCCCTGATCGGGGTTTCACATACGGCGAACTTCATTCTATTTCCTCAATCTTAGCCCACCAGTTAGCTATTACAGGAGTTAGACCGGGAGATATTGTGCCCTTACTTTTTGAAAAGTCCGCATGGGCAATTGTGGCCATGTTGGCTGTTATAAAGGCCGGGGCGGCTTTTGCTCCCATTGACCCTACCCAGGCAGAAGACCGGAGGAGGCGAATCTTGAAGCAAACAAACGCCCGTTTTATTCTCACGTCTGACCGTTACTCCGCACTCGTAGTCGGGGACGAGTATCAGACGATTGCTGTTGGGCGTACCACAGTATGCTTGGATACAGTCGAAAATCACCTGGAGAATCTGCAATCACTACCGCAGACCAAACCAGATGCCTTGATATGTGTCATGTTCACATCCGGCAGTACCGGAGAGCCGAAGGGTGTCGCTCTGGAGCATCGGGCTGTAGGCACCAGTTGCTACCATCATGGATTACGACTTGGCTTTGATCAATCCACGCGAAACTTCCAATTTGCCAACTACATCTTCGACCCCTCTCTGAGTGAGATATTTGCTACTCTCATATTTGGAGGGTGTATCTGTGTTCCCTCAGAGGAAGAGCGCACCGGAGACATAAGCGGTTCTATGAAGAGGATGAACGTCACCTTTATAGGCGCCACACCGACAGTCGCGAAACTGATTGACCCAAAAGACCATCCTTACCTGAAGAGTATCATGCTGGCGGGTGAGTCTACAAATGCAGATGGTTTCGAAAGGTGGCTACAGAACCCAGCGACGAAGGTCTTTCACGGGTTTGGCCCGACTGAGTGTGCAATCCTTTGTCTTCTTGGTGAGTACAACCGGAATGAGCCCGACCCTCGTCGTATAGGACCACCAGTAGGCTGTGCTACCTGGGTGGTGGATCCGGAAGATATCCAGAAGCTTGTACCGGTAGGATCCGTCGGCGAACTACTCATCGAGGGACCCATTCTTGCTCGTGGCTATTTTGGAGACCATGAACGTACCAACACAGCATTCATCGATGCTCCGGCCTGGCTTTTGCGAGGTGGACGGAGTGGGAAGCTCTATCGAACAGGGGACTTGGTCGCCTATGGAGCAGATGGTAGTATACACTTCGTCGGGAGAAAGGACACACAGTTCAAAATCCGTGGCCAGCGAGTGGAGCTTGGAGAAGTCGAACATCAGGTTTCTCGGGTTTTTCCAGACGCACAACACGTTATCGCCGAAGTCATCGCAGCACAACAAGATGATGGTACCACGGTTGAGCTAGCAGCATTCGTTGTTTTGAAGGAGAAGACGAACCTACCAGCCGAGTGGGCACGCACATATCCAATGGTCCACGATGAGATGGACATAACATGCTTCGCGGTTCACATCCCGAACTCAGTGGAGGATCAACTAGCTGAGCGACTACCAAGACATATGATTCCCACTTCCTTCTTGATCATTGAAGCTCTCCCAAGATCAGCCACTGGAAAGGCTGACCGGAAACAACTCAAGAAAATAGGAGGTTTATTCTCGGTAACTCAACTGGTCGAGTTGCGTAATACTAGCGAAGGAGCCATCAAACGGATGCCGTCTGCAGAGACGGAAGTCACTCTACAACACATCATCGCTCGTACTCTCAACATCGATCCGGGCCTTGTTGGTCTCGATGATAGCTTTTATAGACTAGGAGGTGATTCCATCACTTCCATGCAAGTATCTTCTGCTGCTAGAGGCCGAGGAATAGACATATCCACCACTCAGATCCTGCGACAAAAGACGATAGCGCGCATCTTGGCGGCTGCCAAGTCATCTCAGAGCCCGGACCAAACAATCCTCGAGCAGAGACTTGTAGCTCCTGGGGAGGCCTTTCCCTTGACCCCAGTCCAAAGGCTTTACCTGGATCTACAGAAAGATGCACCTATCGACGAGATCGTCTTTGACCAATTCTTCTTCTTGAAGCCCCGAAGCCACGTCGCCTATCACGATTTGGCACAGGGTTTGTCTGATCTAGCATCAGTACACGCCATGCTTCGGGGAAGGTTGCGTCAAACCTCTCCAGGGGCCTGGGAACAATACCTAATCGCCTCAAACTACGATTCCATTTCTGTGAAGCATTGTCAGTCACTTGACCAAGATCAAATGAGCCAGGAGGTCAGAGCATGTCGTGCTCGTATCAGTATCAGAGACGGACCTGTTGTTTCTTCTGTGCTTTTTGACAACTCAGATGGTTCTCAGTTGATCTTTGTATCGATTCATCATCTTATCATTGATCTCGTGTCATGGCGAGTGCTCCTGGCTGACCTGGAGGATATTTTGACAGGCAGATCCCTCCCACCCTTTTCCGGACTGTCCTTCCCGACCTGGACATACCTACAAGAAGAACATATTAAGAGCCATGGCAGTCCAAATGAAGCATTATTGCTACCTGAGAGTCCCTCTAATTTCTTGTACTGGGGAATCGAAGGGAAAAGTTCCCTGACCTTGGATGTAACAAGGGAAGCCTTTCATCTGGACGTCGCCGCAACGTCCATGTTACTGGGAGACTGTAACCAGGCTTTTAGTACCCGTACCTCAGAGCTCATGATAGCCGCCCTCTTGCATTCATTCAATCTGGTATTCATGGATAGAAAACCCCCGACAGTCTTCAACGAAAGTCACGGTCGTGAAATATGGGACGAATCGCTTGATCTTTCACGCACTGTTGGCTGGTTCACTACGATTCACCCCGTCATTTTGGAAAATAAGGACCACATGTTCCCCATGAACTTAGTAGATCTTGTCAAAAGAACGAAAGATTCGTTGCGGAAGGTACCCTACAAAGGGTGGGAGTTCTTCGCTTCACAATTCGCCAGCGAGGAATCCATTCAGAGTTTTGAGTCGCAGTTCTGTCTTGAACTTGTCTTCAACTTTGGTGGTATCTATCAGCAAATGGAGCGAGATGATGCTTTCTTCCAAAATGTCGACCCTCCATTTAATGACTGTACTCCACCAACGAGCGTGGGAGCTCACAGATTCTCCCTGTTTGAGGTGAACACATCCGTGATCAACGGGGAGCTGGAAGTCAATTTCTTCTTTGACAAACGTATTTATCAACAGAACAAAATTTCGTCGTGGGTCAAACACTTTCACTCGACACTCCTCGATCTAGTCAACAGTTTCCCACAGATGACTCCGGACTGGACCCTGTACGATTTCCCTTCTGCTTTCGATTCATATGCTGCTATATCAGAGTTCAAATCAGAGATCCTTCCGACATTGAGCGTCGAGTTTGATGATGTTGACGATATCTTTCCTTGTTCCCCGATGCAGGAAGGTATTTTGATGAGTCAGGCCAAAAACCCGGCGCACTACCAAACCCGAATGGAACTTCATCTTTCGACGAGACGCAAAGGCCAGCATATCAAGTTGGAAATGGTTGAGAAGGCATGGCTCGAGGTCGTCAAACGCCATCAGCTACTCAGGGCTGTGATTCTTGACAAATTCCCTGGGAGCACACGGTCTATGCTTCTTGTCATTAAAAGCCCTTCACCGGCCATTGTACGCGGAAATGATCAGACAAAATCCAGGTTTGATACCAAAAACCCATCCATCGCATACAAGGCAGGAGACCTCAGGCATAGGATGATGCTCACGCCGATTGACGACTCGGAAGCACGCCTTACCATCGACATGGATCATACCATCACCGATGCCCATTCCCGAGGAATTCTCATCAGAGACCTACAGGCCGCATATGGTGGAATCATAAAAACCGAGGGTCCCTCTTTCGGTAGTTTTATGGCCCACATCGGCCGATTGCCCATTGAGGAAGGCCTCTCCTACTGGAAGTCATATCTCTCCGAAACAGAACCTACTTACTTCCCAACACTTGGAAGTATCGACGATGGCTTGGGCATAAATGTGGGAGAAGAGGAGGTCAGCTTTCGAGTTCCAAGTATTGACACTACTCTCTTACGAAAAGTGTGTTCCGATCTGGAGGTCACCATGGCGACCGTGATACAGGCAGCCTGGGCTGTAGTCTTGAGCCAATTCTCTAGCTCTGCTATGCCCTGTTTCGGGATGTTGACCTCGGGACGCGATAGTAAGCTCGAGGACGTCGATGAAATATTCGGTCCGCTGATTGGAATTCTTCCTTGTCGGGTGGATGTAACGAGTGAAAGCTCTATCGCAGAGAGTTTGAAGACCATTCAAGCCGATTACCTTCATGCGCTACCATACCAGGGAGTTCCTCTTGCTGCCATCCACAACTCAATTGGTCTTGGAACAATGCCTCTATTCAACACAATTGTATCTGTTCAAAGGGCAGACCAGACCACTTTCGAAAATAGTCATTCGGACCTCGATGTGACTATTCTTGGTGGATCAGACCCAACAGAGGTAAGGCCTCTCGGCTGTTAATACGGAAATGAAACTATTTCATTAATCCATGCTAACTAATATCATCCAATAGTATGATATCTCTATCCAGGCTGTCGACGACGGGGACAATGTTAATGTGTCTGTTGTCGGCCGAGAAAGGGTTATTGGGGCATTTGGAACGCAGATATGCCGGCTCTTAAGCACTGCCATTTTCACAATCTTGACAAGCCAGACCAAACCTCTCAACGCGATAGATCTGCTCGACGACACAGACAGAGAAGAAATCTGGGCGATGAACAGCTCGGTGCCGGAGTCTAGTAACGTCTGTGTTCACGACGCGATTAACGAGATCGTACAAATGCGACCACAAAGCCTAGCTATTGATGCATGGGACGGTTCCATGACGTATTTTCAACTGGAGATCTCGGCGACAGACTTGTCAAGAGTTTTGGAGATTTCCGGAATCAGATCTGGATGCATTGTGCCAATCTGTTTGGAGAAGTCCAAGTGGACAGCAGCGGCTGCCCTTGCAGTCCTCAAAGCTGGAGGGGCCTTCGTGTTGCTTGATACTTCATTACCTGCAAGTCGACTTCGCTCCATCGTGGAGCAAACGAAGTCCACTGTCCTTCTGGCATCTCAGGACACCAAATCACTCGCCGAGTCCCTTGGAAGCACAGTGATTTTGATTGTATCTGATATTACCTCGCAACTGTCAGACTCGGTATTAAAGAAGAGCACGAACATATCCCAGGTCCAGCCCTCAGATCCACTATATGTGGTATTTACCTCTGGAACCACAGGCGTACCAAAAGGCGTTGTGGTTTCACATCAGGCATTTTCATCCGCCATCTATCACCAAGCCGATCGTCTGCAGTTCAAGCCGGCGACCAGAGTTTTCGACTATGCATCATATGCATTCGATGTGTCCATAAACAACATGTTGATGACCTTGGCTACAGGCGGCTGTCTATGTGTTCCTTCAGAATCAGCCCGCAAAGATGACCTAATGAATGCTCTTGTAACATCCCACGCAAACCTCGTTCACCTGACGCCTTCCGTTAGCAAGCTTCTTGATCCAGAGGCTCTCCCGGAGCTTCAAACACTTTTACTTGGAGGCGAGAAGCTGGGTTGGGAAGAAGCAGTCAGATGGACAAATCTACGTCTAATCAACACATATGGACCTTCGGAATGCACACCGACAAGTACAATCAGCGATCAAGGCGGCGAATCTGAGCAACTTATCCGGATAGGAAAGGGCGCAGGGACTGTGACCTGGGTGGTAGATTCCAATGACGATGCACGTCTGGCACCTTTTGGCATAGTGGGTGAGCTTGTTATTGAAGGGCCTCTGGTTGGTCCCGGATATCTGAGCAATGATGAAGCTACCAGTGTTTCGTTTATCGACAACCCATTGTGGCTCACGCAGGGTACTTCAAGACATGAGGGTCGCCAAGGAAGGGTCTACAAAACAGGAGATCTGGTTCGCTACAATACTGATGGCAGTATCTCATACGTGAACCGGAAGGACAGCCAATTGAAGATTCGCGGTCAACGCGTAGAACTATCAGAGATCGAGTACCACATATCGGTCTGCTACCCTGAAGCGCTCCAGGTTGCGGTTGACGTCGTGGCCTTGGCCGGAGAAGAACTTAACTCCAAGCTGGCAGCCTTTGTCGTTCTTAGGTCAACTACAAACGGGTTCCATGAACACGATGGCGCCAGGCTACTGAAGGTGCCCGAGTCTCTCGAGGATGTCCTTGGTGATAGACTTCCAGGCTACATGATTCCTTCCATCTACATCTGTCTGGATATGCTCCCGCTTAATGCATCAGGAAAGATTAATCATAGAAGACTCAAAGCCATCGCGAGTTCAATCACTCCTGCTCAGTTGACTAAATTCCGGAGTGCACCACGAGATGGACAGACCAGTCCATCCTCAGAGCCTGAGCGGCTCTTACAAAGCATCTGGGCAAAGGTCCTGAATATGGACGCCGGAACAGTTGCCGTCACTGATAGCTTCTTCAAGCTGGGTGGTGATTCTATTACGGCCATGCAGGTTTCTTCATCTGCCCGTTCCAGCGGCATAAATATCTCCACAGCCCAGATCCTTCGCAAAAAGACCATTCGTCGAATCTTAAACGGAGTTGACATGGCATCCAGCAATAGCAAGGGTACTTCTATCACTGAAGTTGTCATAGCGCCAAATCAACCATTCCCTTTGACTCCAATTACGCAACTCTATTTTGACCTCCAAAAAGACCCATTCGTGCCTTTTGATCAAAATGTGTTCATCAAGTTGAAGAGTAGAGTATCGCGCTCGGTCATCATCAAGGCATTGGAGACATTGGTGTTTCGCCATGCCATGCTTCGTGCTCGGTTCAAACCCGGTCCTGGTGGCAGATGGGAATCTTCAATCACTGACAATATGGATGAAGCTATTTCCTTCCAATGCATAGTCGATGCCAATCCAGAAGAGATACCTCAGATGATCAAAGATTGTCGACAAAGGCTTGATATACAGCGTGGACCTTTAGTCAGTGCCTTCTTGGTCGAAGACGACCTGATACAACAAATCTTCATTTCATGTCATCATCTGGTGGTAGACTTAGTGTCTTGGAGAGCCATTCTCGGCGATCTGGAGAAGCTCCTCATGGCTCCTGACGCTAGTCTTGACCCCTTGGCAAGTGTCCCGTTTCCTGTTTGGTCTACAATACAAGCCGAATACGCTACAAAGAACGCCCGACCAGGCAGAGCCCTTATCCAGTCCATCAATCGTCCTTCAAAGTCCTATTGGGGCTTGCAAAGTGACGTCTTTCTACTCGATCATGCTGAGGACAGGACTTTTACTCTCACTGAAAGAGCCAGCTCTGCAATCTTAGGGGACGAATGCAACGAGGCATTCGACACGAGGCCCATTGAGCTTTTGATCTCCTCGTTACTGTACTCCTTCGGCAAGGTGTTTACTGACCGCGATCTGCCCACGGTCTTCAATGAGGGGCATGGTCGTGAAACTTGGGACGATTCATTGGACATCACTTCCACTGTGGGTTGGTTCACTACCATGTTTCCCATCAATATTTCTGCAGAATCCTCGCTCGATTTGCTCGACGTGATTCGTAGAACGAAAGACTACATCCGGTCTCACCCCAGGAACGGATGGGACTCATTCGTTTCGAACTTTTCTACTCCTGAATCAGCCGCTGAATTTGTATCTTTGTTCCCAGCGGAGGTCGCTTTCAATTATGCCGGTGCACAGCAGACTTTCGGTGGAGACGGTGGTTTGTTCGAGATGATATCCGTTCCTCAAAACAGCCAGCCCGAGCCAATGAAAAGATACACACGGACAGCAATGATCGAGGTACTCGTACAAACCGTCAACAACTGCATGTCGGTCACCTTTGTCACCGATCATCGTTTACCTGGCCATAAACTCTCACAGCTTTCACAATGGTTTAAGCAGTATGAAGAGACTCTCGTTGAACTGAAGAGTATACTCGGAGGCAAACGACCCGAGATAACGCTGACTGATTTCCCATCCGCCTTCTCTGCGTACCCTGATATTCAATCCTTCCAGCATGATATGATGCCAAAACTGGGCATCAAGATGTCTGACATCGAGGACATATTTCCATGTTCGCCCATTCAGGAAGGGATTCTTATGAGTCAGGCAAAGGATGCGGCCGCTTACCAGACACAACTCCAGTTACGCTTCTCAACAACAACAGGCTCTCTCGATATGCTTAGGCTTCAAGAGGCGTGGCAAAGTGTCGTTCGCCGCCATCCTCTTCTACGAACTATCTTTGTGGGTAACTTCCCGGGAAGCAAGAAGACGATGCATATCATCTTGAAAGATCCTACCATTAATGTGCATATATACGAGGCGGCCAAAGTCCCTGAATCAGCTTTTAAAACCTTCCAAGCTTTTGACACTGTTCAACATCAACTGTCCGCTGTCCAAGTCGGTGACAAGGAAGCAAGTTTGTTGTTGACCATCAACCATGCTATCCTAGATGCCCATTCGCGTAAACTCCTCATACGGGACTTCGGAATGGCCTATACGGCGAGCTTACCTGCAAGTCCCGCCTCGTATCATAGATTCACAAACTACGTCGAGCAACAACCTCTCCAGGATGGTTTGAAATACTGGGTCTCGTACCTAGATCAAGTTGAACCATGCCAATTTCCAACCCTAAAGTACAAATATTCAGCATCCAAGACGGCCATTGATGTACCGGAACTCAACACGAAAGCCATGCGTACCTTCTGCGAAAGCCTGGAAACGACTCCTGCGGCACTAATACAGGTGGCATGGGCGCTGGTCTTAAAACAATTGACAGGATCGGAAACTCCTTGCTTTGGAGTTATTTCTTCAGGCAGAGACCTACCTATTGACGACGTGGAAGAAATATTTGGGCCACTCGTAGGCATGCTCACCTGCCGAGTACCCCTGGAACAGGAGAGCATTATCAATGATATTTTGAGTGCAGTGCAGGACGACATGCTCAAAAGTATGAGCTATCAAACTGTACCCATTGCCTTAACCCACAATAGACTGGGGCTCGGCACCTCAGCTCTCTTCAACAGTGTTATTTCACTGCAAAAGGTGCAGGAGGAGCTTGAAGGCTGTGGCAAAGAAGTAGTTGTCCAAATGGTTGATGGCGATGATAATACGGACTATGATGTGTGTATTCAAGTCACCGACCGGCAGTCGGCCATCGAAATCACCATAACAAGTCCTACCGACATACTTGGCTCATGTGCTCCCCAAGTAGCAGACTTGTTGAGTATAGCCATTTCCGCAATTGTCCAGTCCGAGCCAGATTCGATGATATCAGATCTAGACCTCCTGAACAAGAAGCACGTGCAGCAAATCAGCATATGGAACTCTGAAGTACCAGAACCTATCCAACAGTGTCTTCACAGCCCTTTCCAGGAAAATGCGTCAGTACAACCCAACAAACTCGCCGTTGACTCTTGGGATGGGTCGTTCACATACAGAGAGCTAGATCTTCAATCTAGCCAGTTGGCGTTACATCTCATTTCTATAGGAGTTGAAGCAAACTCAAAGATTCCCATCTGCTTTGAGAAGTCTCGATGGGCGGTTTTGGCTATGATAGCGATTTTGAAGACTGGCAGTGCGTTCATCCCCTTGGATCCAACACAAGCTTCGGAGAGAAGGCTTGGGATCTTAAAGCAGCTGGATGCGAAGCTTGTACTAGCCTCAGAGAATGTCGCTGCAAAGTTGCTCTGCCCTGATCAACAGATCATCAATGTTGGTCCTAGGTTTCCCTACATGAATCACCAACCTTCCATCGAACAGAATCTCCCGGATCTTGATCCCGATTCCCTCGCGTATATCCTCTTCACATCTGGAAGTACAGGAGTTCCTAAAGGTGTACTTATTCAACACTCAGCTGTCCGTAGCAGTTGCTTTTACCACGGTAAGGTTATGGGATTCGGCGATAATACGCGCACACTACAGTTTTCCTCATTCACCTTTGACCCTTCAATTCTGGAGATATTTACTACTCTCTCATTTGGGGGCTGTGTCTGTATGCTGCCAGACGACGATAGGTTGGGCATTAAGGACGACGCTTTGAAAGATTTGGACATCACACTGATGGCTATCACGACCTCCGTAGCGGGGTTGATCCAGCCGTCTCAAGTTCCTCACCTGACTACTCTGCTTATATCTGGAGAAGTTTCAAAGCCAGAAGACTTCAAGCGCTGGTCACATCTTCCCAATTTGCTCCACGGCTATGGTCCGACCGAAGCTTCTATCCTGTGCATCATTGGTCGCGTTGACCTTTCCGTCGGCAACTTCAAATCTATCGGCACGGGGGTTGGATGCAACACTTGGGTCGTGGATCCGAACGACTTTCACAAGCTCCTCCCGGTTGGATCCGTCGGAGAGCTATTGGTGCAAGGCCCTATCCTAGCACAAGGCTATCTAAACAATAAGGAACAGACTGAGGCGGTATTTGTGAAGAGGCCCAGATGGGCATCCCAAGTAGGCCTCTCCGCGGATTCCTGTTTCTACCGAACTGGTGATTTGGTCCGTCTGGGTGATGATGGCAATCTTATCTACATCGGCCGAAAAGACAACCAAGTCAAGATCCGAGGCCAGAGAGTAGAGCTTAGTGAGATTGAACATCATGTTCTAACCTGTCTTCCTAACGCTCAGCACGTCGCTGTGGAGATCATCAAACCTTGCGGCACCACCGGGCGAACTGAACTGGCTGCTTTTGTCGCCTATAAGAGCCAGCAAGTAACTCTAGGCATGGGAACACAGGCAAACATCGAGACTCCAAAGCCACGTCTCCTCTTGCTCCCACATTCTGTGGAAAAGGAACTAAGTACTCGACTTCCGGGATACATGGTTCCAACAGTTATCGCGTTGCTAGAAAGACTGCCTCTAGGTACTACAGGCAAGATTGATCGACGAGTTCTAAGAAACCTCGGTGCCTCCATCACAGAGTCTGAGCTTTTCGCCCTACAAAGTACCACACATGGATCGAAACGTGCGCCATCAACAGAACCGGAAGTGAGATTGCAAGAAATATGGTCTCGTATTTTGCATGTGGATGCTGCACAAATTGGCCTCGATGATAGCTTTTTTCGTCTCGGAGGTGACTCGATACGTGCTATGGAGGTATCGTCCGCTGCTCGAGCTGCTGGCCTGGATATCTCGACCCGGCACGTTCTCCAGGAGAAGACCATTTCAAGCATCCTCACTGTTCTTTACGACACGCTGCCAGCTTCAACTGTCAACTCACACACTACGATTTCACCTGGTGACCGTTTTCCGTTGAGTCCTATGCAGCAGCTGTATCTCAACTATCAGCGAAACCCGCGAATGGCCTTCGATCAAACTGCTTTTTTGAATGTGCATGAACGATTGTCGTTACATTTCTTGACCTCCGGTCTAGAGAAGCTCGTCACTTTACACCCTATTCTTCAGGCACAGTTTCGAATTGGACCGTCTCATGAATGGGAGCAGCATCTTGCAGAAGGACAAGAAAATTCCTTCATGCTTAATCACTTTCAAGGACTTGGGTCAGACGATCGCGCTAGAATGATATCCCAGACACGCGACCGCCTCAATATCGACGATGGGCCACTTCTTGTAGCCGCCTTGTTCGAAACTAGTGGTACAAGAGAGTTGTTTATCAGCATACACCATCTCGCAGTTGATCTTGTATCGTGGAAAATCATTGTCTCTGATCTCCAAAGCATTCTAGAGGGATTCACGCCGAAGTCACCAGAAATTAGCTTCCCAATATGGTCCAGTTTGCAGAATGACTACGCGGCTACCTATCTAGTGGAGGATAAACTCCGACGAACAACACCAATGCTCTCGTATTGGGGTACTGACATCGAGTCGGGCAACACCACGATCACCAAGTCGTTTGAACTGAGGGAGGAAATCAGCCAGGCTCTACTTGGAGCCTGTAATAACACATTCCAGACTAAGCCGCTGGAGCTGCTACTTGCCGCTCTTTTTTATTCATTTCATCTCGCGTTTCCTGACAGGCTGATCCCTCCAATCTGGAACGAAGGCCACGGCCGCGAACCATGGGACGATCATCTCGACCTATCACGAACAGTCGGCTGGTTCACAACCCTTTATCCGGTTCAGATGGTAGATACAGACGAAGACAGTCTGAACATACGGGACGCCATCCGCATGACCAAAGATTGCATGAGAAGCATCGCCAAAAATGGATGGAGCTTTTTCACTTCTCAATTCGCCAACTCTGACACTTCTCGGCAATTCATCTCATCGTTTCCTGTCGAGGTCATGTTTAACTACTCGTCAGGTCATGGAAACCAGCATTCCACAGAACATGACGGAATGTTCTCTACGCTCGACCTACCTCCTGGCTGCGAGTCCCAGACAGCTGGAGACTTCCGTGAATTCGCCCTATTCAACGTCTTTGTGCAAACAATTGATAGTAAAATGACTTGCAACCTCTCCTTCGACGCTACCCTGCAGCATCAGGGCCAGATAGCTGATTGGTTCTGTCTTTATGAGACTGTGTTGAATGATATCGCGATCGAGCTTCCTATGACGCAACTCGAATGGACGCTGGCGGACTTTCCATCCGTGTTTGGAACATATGAAGACATTGAGGCTTTCAAGGAACATTTTCTTCCCAAGCTCGGCGAAGTAGACTTGGAAGATATCGAGGAGATCTTCCCCTGCTCCCCGATGCAAGAAGGTATTCTCATTACTCAGTCGAGGAGCCCCGATATGTACCAAACAACAAACGTCTTTCGCTTTTCAACCACTACAATGGGTATGTCATTGGATGTCAGCAAACTTGAAAGCTCTTGGCGTGCTGTAGTTCGACAGCATGCCCTTCTACGAGCCGCGTTCATCCACGACTTTCCAGGAACCAGCAGAATAATGCATGTGGTTATGAAAGATCCCGAGCCCAGCATCATCATTCGACAGTGCAGAAACGAGTCAGTGGATGGACCTACTCGTGCTGAAGATGAAGGAACTGTGGGGTTCTTTGAGCATCACCTCACCATCATCTCCCAGAGCGACACGGAAGCCACACTCATTCTCAAGATGAATCACGCCATCACAGACGCCTTCTCAAGAGACATTCTGCTAAACGATTTCATCAAAGCTTATTTAGGCGAGGCTCTCAGCACTAGACAAGCATCCTATAGCCGCTTCATATCGCACATTAGTCAAGAATCCTCTGACGATACCTTATCCTACTGGACCGAGTATCTCAAAGATGTCGAGCCATGTCATTTTACAGCTCCGGAGGGGGTTGTTGTTCTAGACGCGAAACAGGAAGGAACCACGATTGGAGTCGGCGACATTGATTCCGGAGCGATTCGTGCAACATGTGCGGAATTCGAGATTACACCTGCTGTTCTATGTCAGACCGCGTGGGCTCTTGTCCTGAGGCAATTTACCGGATTAAGCACATCCCTCTGTTTTGGAGTTGTGTCTTCTGGCCGCGATTTAGATATTCCACATTCAGACACAATATTCGGACCTTTCATTAGTATGTTGCCAGTTCGGGTGTCCTTGGACAGCGAAACGACGGTTGAGAACGTCTTAAAGACGGTTCAGAGTGATTACATAGCGGCATCATCACGCCAAGGAGTTTCACTTGCCTCTATCCACCACGCTTTAGGCCTGGGGCAGACTTCTCTCTTCAATAGTGCGATTTCGTTTCGGAGGATAGACAAAGAGGAAGTCAACAGCAAGCGCAGTGAAATGATTTCTGTCATTGACGGAGAGGATCCAACAGAGGCATGCGATTTCCACTCAGCTCAAGTAGATTTACATCCGCTAACCATTTCGCAGTATGATGTGAAGGTACACGTCGTTGACGATGGATTTTCTTTCTCAATCACAATCGAGGCTCCTAACAAGATAGTGGGGGAGCATGGCGCTCTCATCGCCAACTACTTCTCATCATCATTATCAGCAATCGTCTCTACTCCCCACGCCTGTGTCGGAGAATTGAACCTTTTACGCGAGGAAGAGAGATCTAAGATTTGGAAGCTAAATCGGAATGTGCCGGAGAGCATTGACCTGTGTATCCAGCAGATCTTCCATCAAAGGGCACGGGAACATCCTCAAGCGCTGGCAGTAAGCGCATGGGACCGTGATCTGACCTACAAAGACCTCGAAGAGCTTTCCGCCCAGCTAGCCTTGTACTTATTGACTTTGAACGTCGGTCCAGGGGCCACTATTCCCATCTTGTTCGAAAAGTCGGCATGGGTAGTGGTTGCAATACTTGGCGTCCTCAAAGCGGGAGCAGCTTTCGTTGCCCTTGATCCAGGCCAAGCAAGGGATCGTAGAGAAGGCATACTCCGGCAGCTGAAGACTTCGATCATACTGACATCACATAAACTCAGGCATTTTGACTTCCCAAAGGATCAAATCATTATTGCTGTTGGGCCGGAAGAAGAATACCTAAAAGTCCCCCCCAATATCGAGACATCACTGCATCTACTGCCATCACCAGACCCGGAATCAACTATCTACATATACTTCACATCCGGTAGCACAGGTCTTCCAAAGGGCATTGTTTTGAAGCATAAAGCAGTGAGTAGCAGTTGTTATTACCACGGCCTCGATGTTGGAATGACGAGAGGAACTCGTGTTCTTCAATTTGCTTCCTACACTTTCGACATGTCAATGTTCGAGATTTTCACCACCTTGGTACATGGGGGCACTGTTGCTATTCCTGAGGCAAAGGCGCTACAAGACGATATCAGAAAAACAGTCAGAGATGCATCCATCGAAATGACGATGCTGACGCCGTCGGTTGCAAGACTCATTGAGCCTTCTGACTGCCCCCAGCTTCGATGCATTATGATTGGCGGCGAGACAATTAGAAGGGAAGACCTTGACAGGTGGTCGCATCTACCCTCGGTCTTGAACGTTTACGGTCCGACAGAGGCTGCCATTCTGTCTTCTGTTGGCAAAGTTAACTTATTTATGGATAGCTCGAGGCGTATCGGGTTCCCAGCTGGATGTAAGATTTGGGTGGTCGATGAGAGAAACGATCAAAACCTGTTACCACTTGGATCAACGGGTGAGCTACTGATCGAAGGTCCAAATTTGGCCAACGGTTACCTCAACAATCAAAGAGCGACAGAGGCCGTTTTTATTGAAAACCCAGCATGGCTTCTTCAAGGCGCCACCGGAGTACCAGGTCGGACGGGACGCTTGTACAAGACAGGAGATCTTGGGGTCCTCAACCCAGACGGCAGTCTTAAATACATGGGACGAAAGGACAATCAAGTCAAGATAAGAGGACAACGAGTCGAACTGGGTGAAGTCGAGTACAGCTTCAAATCATGCATGCCTCTAGCTTCTGAGGTTATCGCTGAAGTTGTCCAGCTTTCTGACAAGGGTACGACAACGCAGCTGGTCGTATTCGCGACATTCATCCAGACGAAGCAAGATCCTACCTCGCGACCAGAGTTTGCAGTTTCACGTGTATTGTCTCTCCCTGCCGAAGTGGAGGAAGAGATGGCGAGGAAGCTGCCTATGTATATGATTCCCACAATTTATTGCGAGATGAACTATATGCCTCTCACAAAGTCAGGAAAGACAGACCGAAAGGCGTTGCGAACAATGGCAACCGACACCGTAGCTTCACTCATTGTAGCCTCAAGAGAACGAGGTATAGAGAAGCGAGCACCAACAACAGACAACGAGCGCATTCTTCGCGATGTTTGGGGTGACGCCCTTAACATCGAACCCTCCAGCATCGGCCTCGACGATAGCTTCTTCCGACTAGGCGGGGACTCCATCACTGCCATGCGAGTATCTTCGGGTGCTAGAGCTCAGGGACTATGGATTGCTGTGTCCCAGATCCTTCGTGAAAAGACAATATCTAGAATACTGGCCTCTCAGAACGACAACCGCAAGTCTTCTTCAGTTATTACTAAGCCAGTTGAGCTTTTCGGGGGTCAGAGTTTCCCATTAAGTCCTATCCAGAATCTTTACTTTTCTATGCAGGATGACGCGAGGATTTCTCTCGATCAGGCATTCTTTTTGAAGTTGACTACACGCATATCACATAGTCAGCTTCGCGAAGCACTGAAATCATTGGTCATGGCACATCCGGCCTTGCATGTTCGCTTCAGGGAGACAAAGCCTGGTTTGTGGGAGCAGCGGGTATCAGATGAGTTTGACGGCTCCGTCCTTACTCAGCACGAGAAGTCACCGGACGAGAGCCAGATTCCCCTCCTCATCGCCAATGTTCGAGAAGGGCTCGATATCGAGAACGGTCCGCTTCTTTCTTCCGTGCTTATAGGCGAGGGAGGCCAGACCTCCCAGCGACTCTTCATCTCAGTTCACCACTTGGTCGTGGATCTCGTCTCATGGAGAGTTTTACTGCAGCAATTAGAGGAGCTTCTCGCGAATGGAAATACTCCCTCTCATTCCAGCCTCGGGTTCCCGAGCTGGTCTACCATGCAAAACTCGTATGCACTTGAGCATCTCGGCTCAAACCATGAGATCTCCTTGTCGCCCCAATCTCCTATGTTATCCTACTGGGGTTTAGATTCTGGTGTCTGTACATCAAGAATGCCCAAGATCCTGGACTTCCTTTTGAGCGAACCCCTCACTTCCGCCATTCTGGGTGCATCTAATGACGCGTTCCAAACCCAGCCAGTTGATCTGATGATATCAGCCCTTCTATGTTCTTTTAACAAAGCTTTCCCAGATAGGACAGTGCCTGCTATCTTCAATGAAAGTCATGGCCGTGAAGTCTGGGACGACTCGATTGATATCTCGGAAACAGTCGGCTGGTTCACAACTTTCTATCCCATTCAGCTTCAAATCGACCGTAAAGGTGCGGGTGTTGCAGACTTTGTTCGCCAAACAAAGGATGTGATGCGTAGTATCCGAAGAAATGGCTGGGACTACTTCACGTCCTCTCTTGCGACCTCGGTAAAGGCGAAAGACTTCATCTATCAGCTGCCAGTCGAGATTATGTTCAATTATGCCGGTCTTTATCAGCAGATGGAACGGGAGGACGCTTTATTTGAGACTATCGCGTTGCCCGAAGGTAGTAACCCTCCTTCCTTGGCCCGATATCAGAGGTCATCCCTTTTCGATGTACTTGTGCAGGTCAGCAATGGGCAACTTCACGTAGCGCTGGTTTTTAACGAGGAGCTTTTGCATCAAGACGATATCAAGTCGTGGATGTCTCACTACAAAGATGTTCTGACGGATATTGGATCATCATTTGGCGCGAAAGAATCGGAATGGACCCTATCAGACTTTCCTGGAGTGTTTGAGTCCTATTCAGAACTGGATCAATTCACTCAAGCGACTCTGCCCAGCTTGGGGATACCTCTTCAGCAGGTGGAGGATGTTTTCCCATGTGCACCAATTCAGAAGGGTATTCTGGTCAGCCAAATGAAAGATCCAGAAACCTATCGAACATTCTTTGATCTGGAGCTCTCCACCAGCGATCATCAAATTCCATTGGACCTTTATCGTATCCAGGATGCATGGTGTTCCGTAGTCAGGAGACACCCAATCCTCAGAGCTATCATTGCGGAGGGCTGCTCGGACGCGCACTCACATATTCATGTTGTGCTCAAAGATCCCGTCCCTGACATCGAGTTCCGCGAAACGAAAGACCAGCAGTATCATCTCAACCGAAATGATGATGAGAACCATGAGTCTTCGTATACTGCCAAGTTACAGCATCGCCTTACTATTATTCGCCAAAGCCCGACATCTGTCCGCCTCTCCTTCGAGATGAACCACGCAATAACAGATGCGCACTCAAGAAACATCCTTGTGAACGATCTTCGAGCAGCATTGGAGGGCAACCTCGACCCAAGATGTCCCTCATACAAAAACTTTATTTCTTACATTGGCGAAGCATCCCATGAGCAGGGACTAGCACATTGGCGGTCTTACCTGCACAACGTTGAGCCTTGCTACTTTCCTTGCTTGGCGGAAGATCTTCTGGATACAAAGGAAATTGCAATTGAAGTCCCCGATATTAACACCGCTCAGCTACGTCGCTTTTGTGCACAAAATGAGGTCACGCCTGCCACAGTACTCCAACTAGCATGGTCGACTGTATTGAGTCTATATACAGGTTCTTCCTGTCCAAATTTCGGCGTCCTGTCATCAGGAAGGGATGTGCCAATCGATCACGTGAACGACATATTCGGGCCTTTCATCGGCATGTTGCCGTGCAAATCCTCACAAGCGTCAAACACTACCATCACAGTGGCTCTAGAGACGCTACAAAAAGACTACTTACAAGGACTAGCACATCAAGCCGTATCGCTTGCGGAGATTCATAACCTCCTTGGTCTTGGAAATACCGCTTTGTTCAACAGCGTTGTAACGTTGCAGAAGGTCACAAAGAGCCAAAACCAGGAGACGTCGGCTTTCAACATCGAAGTTCTTAGTGGAGAGGATCCTACCGAGGTAAGTACACGATGGTCTGTATCCAACATTTGAAGCTCAAGCAAACTGACCAATCTTAGTATGATATGTGGATTCAAGCCATCGACGGCGATGAAGCGTTTGAAGTTATCATTGTCAGCAGATCCGACTTCCTTGGGTCACATGGCTCACAAGTCGCATCTTCACTTTCGAAAGCATTCTCTGCGGTCACCAGCGGTGTATCTACCCAACTGTCTCAACTTGACACGCTCTCAGAAGAGGATAGACATCGTATATGGACTTGGAATAAAACGCTTCCTGAACCTGCCGTAAGGTCTGTACACGAGCTAATCGAGGACAAGGTCAGGGAACAGACAGACCACCTTGCTATCGATTCTTGGGATGGGAAATTAACATATGGAGAACTGGACTCCGAAGCAACTGCTCTGAGCATGAAGCTCCTCCGCTACGGCTCACAAAGAGGCTCGCTCATCCCCATCTATTCAGACAAGTCTCGTTGGGCCATCGTTGCATTACTCGCGGTTATGAAGGTAGGAGCCGCATTTGTTCTTCTTGATACCGCCCTACCAGCCCAGCGTCTCCAACACATGTTGGATAACATCGGATCCTCTATACTGCTTGCATCGGAGACAGCTTCGGCCAAGGCGCACTTGATGGCTGACACAGTTATTGTGGTTGGTCCGACCTCCCGTCCGTCGGAGTCCTCGCCTCATGATCTAATTCCCGTCACGAATGTTGCATCCACCCTATATGCTGTTTTTACATCTGGTACAACCGGTCAGCCCAAAGGAGTACTTGTCAGTCAAGGGTCATTTGCAGCCGCTATCCGACACCAGGCGAATCGTATGGGCTACTGTGCCTCGGCTCGAGTTTATGACTTTGCTTCTTATGCATTTGATGTTTCTATTTCCAACATTCTCTTCACTTTGACAGCGGGAGCATGCCTTTGTATACCGTCAGACGATGATCGAAAGAACAGACTCACGCAGTCCATCAACTCCTTCAACGCCAATTTCATCGACCTAACGCCTGCTGTCAGTCGTCTCATCGACCCGAGTGAGGTACCTGAGATTAAAACAGTGATCTTGGGTGGGGAGAAACTGATGCAAAATGATGTCTCGAGGTGGCCCGATCATGTCCAGATTGTCAATACATACGGACCGGCAGAATGTACTCCGACAAGCACAACCTACAACCTCAATCTTCACCAGAATGACGAGGACATAGTCATTGGAACTGGAGCCGGTGCCGTCACGTGGATAGTCAATCCGGAAGATCATGACAGATTGGTTCCTGTTGGGGTCCCTGGCGAGCTTCTAATTGAGGGCCCCATCGCTGATGGAAATAGTTATCTTTCAAATACCCAGGCAACAGAGGAGTCTTTCATCAACGATCCTTCTTGGCTTGTTCAAGGATGTGGCCAAGATTACCCAGGACGCCGGGGCCGTCTCTACAAGACAGGAGATCTTGTGTGCTACAACACAAATGGCGAATTGAAGATAATTGGCCGCAAAGATCAACAAGTCAAGATTCGTGGACAGCGAGTAGAGCTAGGCGAGATCGAACATCAGATTCTGCAATGCTTTACAGATGCTGTCGAAGCTGCAGTTGATCTCATCACGCCATCCGGCACTACCAATGGCCAACAACTGGCGGCTTTTGTTGTTCTTCAGACTTCAAAAGGCAAGCATGACAAGCCAAGGTTAATTCTCGTGCCGAGCGAAGTAGAGGCCTATCTGGCTGAAGCCCTTCCAAGGTACATGTGTCCAAATGTGTTCATTGAAGTGGACTCAATCCCTTTGAATGTCTCAGGAAAGACAGATCGAAGGCAATTAAAGAATATCGGATCGACGTTCACGTCCGCAGAAATTCACGATTTAAGCAACATGTATGGCGCTACTAAGCAGCAACCCACTTCCTATGCAGAAAGTGTTCTCCAGAGACTCTGGGCAACTCTCTTGAATCTGAACGTCAGCTCTATCGGCATCCATGGCCATTTCTTCAAGCTTGGCGGAGACTCTATCATTGCAATGAAACTTGTTGCTGAGGCTCGCCGTGAGGGCTTCACTATCTCTGTTGCAGAGTTGTTCCAATATCCAACATTACATGACCAAGCTAAAAGATTAGCGACAATTTCAAGTAATGCAATCGAAGTAATCCCGCCATTCTGTCTCTTGGATGAGAAAGACATGATTACAGATTACAAACAACAGGCTTCCATTGCTTGCGGGGTTCACAGCGAGGACATTCAAGATATCTATCCATGCTCTCCCCTCCAGCAAGGCTTGCTAGCCCTTACCTCCAAACGAAACGGAGACTATGTTCTACAGCACACAATGGAAGTGGATGGAGATGTCGATATTGACAAGCTGATGGATGTTTGGAATCACGCTGTTCACTTAACTCCGATCCTTCGCACTAGAATCGTTCAGCTCACTGGCGGACTATTCCAAGTGGTACTGAATAACAGTGTCGAGTGGTATCGAGCGGAGGATCTCGATGCCTACTTGGAAGTCGACAAGAAGCGAGAGATGAGACTTGGGGGACCATTGACGAGATTTGCCACCGTCCATGGGCAAAATACGGAGGCCAGATGGTTCGTCTGGACAATACATCATGCATTGTACGATGGAGTGTCTATGCAACTTATCGATAGCTTGGTGGACCAACTTCATCACAAGAGAGTTCCGAAGCCGCAGGTGGGCTATAACTCTTTCATCAAATATCTCCAGCATTCAGACTCTGATATTTCTGCTGAGTTCTGGCGCCAGACTCTCTCGGGGTTCAAGGCAGAGCCTTTCCCACTTATGCCACAAGCTTTGCAAGGGGAGAGCTCAAGCAAGACAGTTTCAGTGCGTTGCGAATTGCCTTCGGTGCTCCCAGCAGGCGTAACAAAAGCGTCCATGGTGAATGCTGCCTGGACTTTGACTGTCAGCGACTATACACGCTCCCAAGACATCGTGTTCGGGTCCGTTGTTACTGGTAGAAATGCGCCGGTAGCAGCGATCGACACAATGATTGGACCGACAATTGCCACAGTTCCATTTCGCGTTAAGGTATCTCCAAGAGACACCATCTCGTACTACCTAGAAAAGGTGCAACTTCAAGCAACATCTTCCATACCGCATGAGCAAACAGGCCTGCAACACATATCGCGCCTTAGTGAAGATGCGCAGAGAGCTTGTCAATTCAACACACTCGTGATAGTGCAGCCGGGGGGCAATGGTGACACTGCAACATCTCCATTTGGCACGTGGCGTGCTCATTCAGGGTCCGACGATGCATTTACAACGTACGCGCTGACGGTCCTGTGCGAAATGACTGATGCTGGATTTGAGCTGGCTGCCAAATTTGATACAAGAATCATTCAACAATGGACCATGGAAGGCATCCTCGATCGGTTCGCTTTCGTTCTTGCAAACCTTGCTTCAGGTGATCCAACAAGATGTCTTTCCGATGTTGAGAGTTTGTCACCTCGCCAACTGGAGCAAGTTTGGGATTGGAATTCAATGCTTCCACCGCCTCAAACCCTCTGTATCCAGGAGATATTCCAGAACAATGCTCAGACACACCCGGATATTCTAGCTATAGATGCTTGGGACGGTAAATTCACTTACGCCCAGCTAGACGGAATTACAACTATGCTAGCCTGGGAACTCAGCCAAGCCGGTGTGGTGCCGGGGGCCAAGATACCTCTATTCTTCGAAAAGAGCGTTTGGGCGCCAGTAGCTATGCTAGCCGTGATGAAGGCCGGCGCAGCTTTTGTTGCTCTTGATCCGACGCAAGCCCCAGAGCGTAGGGGCCAAATTCTCAACCAGCTGGGAGCAACCACTGTTTTGACCTCAGTCAAATATGCCTCACTACCTTACGGGAAAGGTATTTTGGCCTTGGCTATCAGTCATGAGACCATAGATCCATATCGCGATGCACCCCCAGTGCATCTACCGAAGCCCAATTTGCAGTCACCAATCTATATGATCTTCACTTCCGGAAGCACAGGTTTACCAAAGGGCGTCGTACTGGATCACATTGCAATCAGCACATCCTGTATGGCCCACGGTGAGAGGCTCTTTTTCTTGCCAGGCCTTCGAGTACTCCAATTTGCATCATACACATTTGACGCTAGTATGGTGGAAATCCTTACTTCCTTTTGCTTCGCAAGCACCATTGTCATACCTTCTGGAGAAGATTTGCGAAACAATCTTCAACATACAGTCGGGACCTCTGATCCTGGCATGATGTTGCTCACGCCAACGGTCGCCAAGCTTTTGAATCCTTCGAATGTGCCGAATCTCAAGACACTTGCCCTTGGAGGAGAGTCAATGACACAAGAAGACGTTGAGAAATGGGCTTGTATTGAGAATCTTTGCCATGCCTATGGCCCCACGGAATGTGGCATCATAGCCACCATCAGTCGCATAGATCTCCCAATCGATACCATCGAGATAGGTACTCCGGTCGGTTGCTGTTGCTGGGTCGTTGATCCAAACGACGCGAGTCGCCTACTTCCGCCGGGCGTAATTGGAGAGCTCCTCGTCGAGGGTCAAACGTTGGCAAGTGGATATCTTGGAGACAAGAATCGTACTGATGAAGCTTTCATAACCAGTCCTCAATGGCTTCGGAATGGTAGCGTCAGCCACTTGGGGCGTCAGTCCAAGCTTTACAAAACTGGCGATCTTGTCTATTTTAATTCCGGAGGGAATTTGGTCTTCAAGGGACGTAAGGATAATCAGGTTAAACTACGTGGTCAGAGATTAGAGCTTGGTGAAGTTGAGCATAATCTACTTGCAGCAATGGAGAATATTCAGCAAGCTGCTGTCGAGATCATCCAACTTTCTGGTCCCAACGCGAAAGACGAGCTGGCTGCTTTCCTTGTCTTTGCGGAGAAGGACGGAGAAGTGAAACAGGATACTGAGCCAAGCATCATATACCTCTCTCAAGACACTGAAGATGCTCTGGCAAAGCTTCTCCCAAGCTACATGATCCCAACAGTATACTTCAAGTTGAGCCAACTTCCAGTCACTAGCTCGGCCAAGACAGATCACAAGAAGCTCAAGCAGATTGGGTGTTCATTTTCTACTGCAGGTATCAGCCAGAGACTCAATGGCGATACTGGAGAGAAACGCATGCCATTGACAGCTCAGGAGCTGGCCATGCAACGCCTATGGGCAAGGATCCTCAACGTGGATGCTACAAGCATTGGCCTCGATGATACCTTCAACAGCTTGGGGGGCGATTCCATCACTGCCATGCAAGTATCAGCTGCTGCATTGGCCGACGGCCTCGAGATTTCAACGAGTCGCATCATGATGGAAAAAACAATCTCGCGCATTTTACAAAGTAGTGGATTGGTTCAATCCCCAACATTCGAACTTGAAGGCTTCTCTGAAGAGCTTGGACAAGTATTCCCACTAAGTCCGATTCAACAGCTTTACTTCAAATTAATTCACAATCCGGCCATTTCCTTTGACCAATGCTTCCACCTCGAACTGAGGGAGCATATTCCTTATGAGGTGATCGACAAGGCTATTCGGGCTGTGCTGCAGAAGCATTCGATTTTCCGTGCTCGGTACAGAAAGACAAATGATGGTGTAGAGCAATACTTCTCCAAGAGATTGGAAGACAACATCTCTTTGACACGACAAGTCGACAGAGACCCCGAAGACAAGGACAGAATTATTGGGGAAAGCAGATCGAATCTCAACATCGAAAACGGTCCTCTGGGGGCAGTTATATTTTTTGAGAATGGCTCTACGCAAAGTTTGTTTATCTCAATCCACCATCTTGCTGTAGACATGATGAGCTGGCGTATCCTCCTCGGAGATTTGGAAAGTCTTTTGAAAGGCCAAGATGTCGCGTCTTCACGCAGCCTCAGCTTTCCAGCATGGTCAACTATACGATCGAAGTATGCACTCACACAAATGGACAACAGACTGGAGACACTCTTCCCTGCGCCTTTGTCGTACTGGGGTCTGAGCCGTGACGTGTGCCTGAGTATGGATTGCACGGAGACAAAAGGCTTCACGATCGAAGGAAATGCCGCGGCGATGCTTCTCAACAGGCACGAGCACTCAAGTGCCCAGCCCCTCGAGATCCTGATTGCATCAATGCTTCACTCCTTCGGATCAACCTTCCCCGACAGAGAGTTACCAGTCGTATTCAATGAGAGTCACGGGCGCCAGACCTGGGATGATTCACTCGACATTTCGACAACTGTTGGCTGGTTTACGACAATGTACCCTATCCATATCGAAGGCTGCGCTAGTGATTTGGGTAGTATGTTGGAGGAGACCACCCAATCTATGCGTGGGTTCAAGCGAAACGGCTGGGATTACTTCAATTCAAGCTTCTCCAGTCCCGAAGCCGCCGATGCCTTTATCTCGCAGTTCCCGGTTGAGGTCGTCTTTAATTATTATGGCCAATTCCAACAGCTAGAGCGACAGGATACTCTATTCAAGGGCTTACCAGTGACTGATCCCCCTGCGATTGACCGGTTTGCGTTATTTGATGTGTCAGTACATGTCATGGAGGGACATGTGTCTGTGACAGTTGAGTTTGATAGCAGGATGTGGCATCAAGACAAGATTGCAGAATGGCTAGAGTCGTACAAGAGTACCCTGGTTTCTATGACAGCTTAGATATTGTTTTTCATATAATTCAATTTATTTAATTCGTTCTTCAACTCGTGTACATAGCCAATTGCACCTCATCTCAGATCTTCGCTGCACATCAAGTTCATCTAGAATACGGTGAAAGAACGTATTCATAGTAGACACATATTATTGATCAATCTAAAACTACACAAGCTAGCAGGGGAAAATCGTCGGACGAAGCAAAACCCCTGCAGCTTTCCATGGTACAAACACGATGAATCCAAATCCAACAAAACTGAAACAAAGCCCAGCCCCACGACACTTGCCACTCAGCCTGAATCAGAACGACAACGAAAGGGGACCCAAGCTGAAACCGAACCCTTCCTCACCATCCTGCGGTATGTTAGCAAATGATTCTATAAGTCAGGCGGTGGCTGTGTCATGAGGACAGGGCCGTCATCATTATCATCCCAGCATTTCTGCCACTCTTCAGAAGGCACCCAGTCCCTTTGACGAGCGCGAATCATGGGGGTAATATCGACTATGGCTGGTCCATCAGCCGAATTAGAAACATGGCTCACCTTTATCGCGGTATTCTTGCTGTTGAGCATGTCCATGAGGGAAGGCTTCTTGGACAAGGTACGAGTCGTACCTGATGACTCGGTCGGGAGGCCGAGTCTGGACGACACCTTTTGGGCAGCAGAGTCAATGAAGCGAGGCAGATATGTCTTGGCAGCTTGTTTGGCGGTATCGAGAGCCACAGGTCCAAGCTTCTGGACAGCGTCTTTGATGAAATCGAAGATTCCTTCCGCCTCGCCCGTCTCAGGGTTGATGGGCTTGATTTGCTCCAGCTTGTGCGAAGGGAGAGTCATCAAGGCTTGTAGGGCTGTGTCTGCCATTACAGCACGCTTAAGCAAAATCTTGGTGGCCTCCTCGTGCTCGCTGGAAGAGTCCGAGGAAGTCGACTCAGCCCCCAATGACTTCTTGACGAGTCCTCCAAGGCCGGCAAGAGCAGCTGACGCGGCTTGAGAAGCAAGCGGCTTGGCCAAGTTGATTCCCGTTTTGAGGACAGGGCCAAGCCAGTCAAACATGCCCTCTTCTCCTGCTACCTGGCGCGTCGGACCCATGAGGCCTTGGATGAAGGCAGCTTCCTCACCGCCAAGAGAGCTCTCCGACATGTCCACTCCGAGACTACGACGTGACTGGCTGTGGTAGTTCTTGATAGTACGTGGCTTTTCAAGTCGCTGACGGTCGCGAGCGAGCCACTGACCACATTCGGCAACAACTGGAGTCACCACTGGGGCAAGGTAATCGACCTTTGGTGCGTCAACTCGCCAGATACGTTCCATCTTGCCAACCAGCTCGGTGACCCCCTCTGTATGCTCCGATGCAAGAACGGCTTGTAGGGCTGCTTCGGCTAGTAGGGCACGCTCCGCTGTACCCTCGGTCTTGATGTCTGGGCTACCGGAGAACTCACTCTCCGCGAGTGAACCCAGCAGGCCTCCCACAGCTGGACCGAGGATGCCACCAACAGGGCCCAGAAGAGGAGATGCAAGAGGAATGATCTTGGAACCGACGTTTGCAACAGCTTTGAAAATGTCAAGAAAGCCTTCCTCGCCAGACTCTGTAGACTGGGATTTGTAAGGCTTGTTCAAGCTACCATTTCCATTGACGCCATTCTGGAGAATTGTTAGAGATACCATCAGTGAGGGAGATGCACTTACTGTGGGATATGTAACCTGCTTATTGACGGCAGGTTGGATAGTGACAGTCACAGCTTTGGTGTCAACAATTCTGACATCCCCGATGTCCCCGAAAGTGGAGGGAATGCTGAACAAGCGAACAAAGGCCTCGTAGTCGTTTCCATAGGGGGCTCCGATGGAGTTGCCAGAGTTACTATCAGTACCACCACCACCGTAGCAGTGAGTACCGATGGAGACCAACTGTCCATTTGCCTTTCGCAAGATCGGGGCACCAGACTGGCCTGGTCATCATTAGTATTTAACTTTTGACGCGCCCCGGTACAAGTTTCTTACCTCCGAATGTCGAGATCTGATACTCGACCATGTGGCGAGTGCTTTCTCCGAGGTCGTAGTCATTCTTGGCATACTCTTCGTACATCTGAGCACCCTTCTCTTCGTCACCAGTCTCCGTGTCCCTGAGGCTCTTGTCTCCAGGGTATCCGACAACACCCAGGAGAGTCTTGTGCCCAGAAGGCGGAGTGTTGACGTAGTTGAAGGTTCTCAAATTACCAGTAAAGGCTCGATCGACCTGAATAAAGGCCAGGTCACGAGTGCGGTTGCCGGAATCCTGAAGCCATTCCTCGGTGGAAACGACTTTGACGCCATAACGAGCCTGAACTTGAGCAGTCTGAAGCGAAGCACGACCGTTGTAACCGATAAAGCACCTGATCTGGCTCGCTGCTCCGAAGCGACGTCCCCAGTCGTAAACGACATGGCCAGCGGTGACAAGAACATCAGGGCGAATGAGCCAGCCAGTGCCCATCATCCAGACTGGTTTTCCTTTGCCATTGCCATCGAACCTGGCTTGGATTTTGACAATGGCTACGGCGTATACCTGAATCAGCAATCTTGATCTGGACAGACAATCAAATTGTTACTTACAACGGTACTTTCCCCCCTCGAGGAAGTCACTGAAGTCGACCAAAGCACGCTGGTCTTCTCCGATGATGGATTCCGTGCTACCCTTGCTTCCATCATCTGGGATGACAGTGGACTCAGCAGGGTGGTTGGTGGTTGGGGGAACGAGCTTCCAGACTGCAGCGCGGCCCGACTTTGAAGAAGTTGAAGACATGGTAAAGGACAAAGATTGTACTATTGGAGCTTGTGTGAAAATGGATGGTGTTTGAAAGTGTTGTAGTGTGCCTTGACTCACGGGAAGACGGTCGTTCTTATACTTGTCGACTTGAACCGTGGGCCATCTATGGCGAGGGCGAAAGGTTGTCACGGAATATGCATTCACGTTCTGTTCAGCACTTGAGTTGCGCGGATCCAGCCACCGTTTCCATTTACAGCTCCAAGAGTTGAATCTTGCCACATTGGGGATTACAGCCAGCCCTGGAGATGCTATCACATTGTTGTCTCAGTCACCCACCATGGAACTGCACTTCTCCGGGCTCAAGTCTGCCTACAGGGTGATATCAAATTATTGTTACGATGGACTCATCAAGGGATTTTCCCAGTCCTTTTTTCAGCCAGCCTCTAAAGAATCATCACATTATTGTTCTAGTCGCCCCCCCTAAGTCATCACATTTCTAGATGCAGGTTCGCAAGCTATTCCTAGACAGACAGTTATCCCAACGATACAATCCGAACGAGTCCCAAGTGGCGATATCCATAATTCCAGATTCATTTTACGCCCTGCGTTCTCAGTAGCTATCAAATGCTGTGACGAAGGAGGTCCTTTTCTGGGTATAATTGAGCATTTTGAGAGATGCTGGATGTTACTGGTGACTCCATAAATCACACAATGCATACTCACATATTTAAATCTGCCATAGATTGCAACGGACTATCAAGACTTGGTTCTCATGATATCACAAACACCTACCTGTTACACACCACGGCGTGTAACGAGATGCTGTGACTTAGCGTCTAAGCTGTAAGGTCCCAGCAAACCGTAAATCATCGGTCTTCAGCTAGTGATTCCTGATCAAGTCCATGGTCAACTTCAATATGATTGGGACTATTATGATAGGTAACCACGACATGCATGATCTAGGTGATAGTTGTAGATATGGGATCAATCAAAGCCAATATGTCTCAAGATTGTACTCAGCTGTGGTCAAAACGCCCGCGCTAGTCTGGTTCCAGTGTCAATGTACAGGGGTGGTGGTGGATAGCATCATACATCCCTTCAGCTGTGTGTAAAGCAAAGGCTTAGCCGAGTATTTCTGCCAGATATCGATCGAACGATGTGGCTTCGGTTTTGGCGCTTAACTTCAATCTCATCACATAGTAGCTTGCTTTATAATTTCAACGGCTGAAAAGAGGGCGCTGAAGATAGTCCTACCCCGATCTAAATGGTTTTGCGTCCATAGGTTTCAGCCAGCCACACATTAAAAGTCGCTAACCTGGCTGGCATCAAATCTATGCCCACAGAATCGAACTAAATCAGAATCGGGATGAATGAAATGGAATTATGAACATTTTTCCAGAGACATGCTGCAATTGGGTGCGAAAGTTCAGACATGCGCAAATACATTTTAAGTTACCTGAACGTGTCATCTAGTGATGAGCGGTAGAATAAAGTCCTTAATTTCTATAGAGCTTCATATGTCATGCTAGAATTTCAAACATCATAGGATTTATATCCCTCATTATTAGCGACCAAATGTTGTTTGATGTGGCGACTACAAATAGCAAGCTATGAAGGTATATCACGCTCAGGTAGCCACCCTCAGCGAAGATCATTCTTCCTTCTGTGATGCGTAGTGCATTATCACATAGGTAGTTCCTGACCCCAATACTGTGGCTGCGGACTACCAAGCAGAAGCAAAGGTCCATCTGCACATTGGTCATCGGAGGGTGTGCTATCCATCAAATTTGCACCCAAGAGGACTGGCCATACATAACAGTTGAGCGTTCCTTCGGGGACGATTCCCCTATCCAGAAGGTACCATTCATTAATCCAGAAGACTCATTCCATCGAGACGATCTTTATCAAGTCTTTACCACAGACGTGGCATACCTGAGGATGCATGTCTCACAACAGGGCGTGTAGGATTTCAGTAAACTTGATGAAATTCGTGCGCTGTGATGGTTTGTACCACTACTCCGACTATTCCTGCATCAGGTTTGTCGAGGAGGAATCCAGCCAGGCTGAGACTGGAGGTAAATGCAAGCTTGGGATGACGTCTCCTTCTGCAAGGTACGCCCTTCATCTTTACTCCAACCTGACAGAAGTCGATCGATTCCTGTATGCATGAATAGATCGGTGATGACATTAGTCGAGACGTCGATCGTGCCAGCGCTTCCGAGACCTCCGATTACGGACCAAAGGTTTCTAACAACGAGAATGCTTTCTTAAGTGATGCAATGGAGACGCAGCCCATTCGAAAGCTATCGACAAAGCCTTCGCTGTTCTTGGCTGTTGCAGCATAGTGGTGTAGCTCTGTTCGTTGAATGTTACGCAAATGTATTGAGCTGAGGACTCATTTGATGCCCCTTTGATTTGCGCAGATGTGCCTGATTATGATTGGCTATCTCCTCTGGATAGGCATCATGACCACCAAAATTGAATCAGCACTTACAAAGAAACTGCAACGTAAGATCTTTTACCAATGACAAGAGCAATATCAGCACCTAGGTGTATTCTTTCTAAATGGAAATGAGAATTTCATCACGGACGTTTCTGATGTTCAGTAGATGTGCCTTGTATTGATTCCCCACGGCAACTTGGAGGAGCCTCAAGTATCGCATCGCGGTAGTCTAAGGTACCTGAATCATTTCGTTACGTTGGTGTTGATCTAGTACCTCTTTTTCCTCAGCGCTTTGATACGCCATACGCGTTCACGACGCGTCGCCATATAAATTTCTCCAAATGCGGGGCCGGCCCGTGGTACTTCATGTGTCTAGGGTAAGAACCGAATTCTGAGTGTAGTCTTGAAATGTTTCGATTTAAACGACAGCTCTCTAACAAGAGATACTAGACAAGTCACTGTTTAACTTTGATATTATTTATTTAGAACAAAAGGATTACAGTGACAAAACGAATAAGGTGTGACTACATATATTTTGTCAAATTGACGAACTGACAATACGTTGACTAACTCCACCAATATCCATTAGTCGACAAAATCTTTGGCAAATTGAGTTCATTCATCGGATATGCGTTAATCCGCACTCCGGGCCTGTTCCACCAACCTGCCAAACGAAACAGTGACGTCAACGCACCCCTCAATCATTCGCCCCGTTAACAGATGGTCCATTGATTCCCAGATCCATGGCGGGGCAAAACAGAATCCTGATTGGCGGAGTTACTGGGTACAGTAGTGGTATGTGATCATCGCCTTCGAATATCAGAATTCCGATTTTTAGCTCACAAAGACACATTTTCGTGTGAGCCTGACTCAATTATCGCGTCCTTTGACCTAACCACGAGCGAGTTATAAAGATGGCATCATCATTATCCGAACAAGAATAACGTTGCTCATTATCCACCAAAGATGGGTATATAAGTGGGATCAACCGAACTCAATTCACTACGTATCAGAAGAATATCCAAGCACTGCTGGCCCAGCAACGTGGTATGTCGCGATGGAATGTAGAAGTGCCCAAAGCGGAAAGAGCTGTAATTTGAGCTGTGAGGCTCAAATAAACCAACAGCTAGGACGCAGCGAGCTGCAAAATTGCCTCTGGAAAAGACTATTGATAAATGTTTCTACGAGGTGTGGCTGTGCGCACCTCAGGAATACTGTTACAATAGGAAGCGATTTCCATGGAAGTAGTAGCTGTGCCACATTGTCTTTAGCCCATCGCCATAGTCTGGACTGTTAGACCTGTGGAAAATGGCACTGCGAGGTTCAGCATAAGTCGCATAAAAACACATGGCTTGGCATCTGCCGCAAACGGATCGTGTACCTTTGCACGGCTTTCTCGGCAAACAAGGCAGTACCTAATCTACTGCAGGACCCCGCAGCCACAACTGTGCTGAAGCGCGGAAATGCAATTGGGTTTATACTAGTGATAGTAGAGCAACAAGGCACCTTTATCACATTCTACGGCAGCGCGGCTGCTTTCCGCTGTTGGACCTTTGCTACCATATTATGCTTGAGCAGTACCGTATAGTATAAACTTGGAGAATCCACAACGACCCGTGGGTCTTTTTGCTCACGAAAACGTTAATCTTAGCGTAGATATCAGATCTCTCAATTTTTGTAGCCCAATCGGAGGCTCCAAATTGGCGAGGATATATCTACAGGCCAGGGTAAACTTTTTAAGTCTATAGGGTACCTGCGGCAAATGACTTTGCATTACTTGGCTTGTGTGTAGCTGCTTACCTCAATTACCCCCGTGAAATATAATATCAAGCCTCAAGGATATAGCATTGTTCACTGCTTCCTATAATGCAGGCGCAGTTACCCATGAAGGATGCCTATAAGCAGTGAGATGACGTCTTGACTGCCTGCCTACCCATCTTTCTCCAACCAAAAACTCGCTGTCCTGGCGACTGCCGCATAGCCGTACCCCGATGGCCCGTCCCGATGATCCTTTCGCTAGCCTCTCGTATAGCCGGATAGCTTCTCCAAGAAGATCAGCTGGAATTCCATGACCCCAGGTCAGACTAGCTCGCCGTTAGTGTAAAGGAGAATTGGGCAGACTCACTTCTATTTTTGGCTCTTCCCACGCCAAGGTCTCCGCAAAGTTAAATTGAATCTCAATCTTTGCCGTCGTGTAAACTTTGAATTGCTAGTGTTTAGATAGTTTTGATCGTGGGGTCACCGGATTGGGAAGTCTGTTAGCCAGCTACAATCATCATCTTTTGACCCCTCTTGACGCATTGGGTATGGCATCAGGTCCAGACTGGCCCTGCAAGGATGATCCGAAAAGTCACAAGGCACGCTTTCTCTGGCGATACGAGTTCTAAAGTTCGTATAGACGATAGTCCGAAGCCACCATTTCATTTGAGCTCGTATGATTGTCCTGATGTCCTGAATGCTTCTTCCATGCATTTCCAACTGGCGATACTTACGATTTCGTGTGATTCGCGGAGGGACTAAGGTACTGAGCGTCATCGAATGTTGTATGATTGGCTGAGGCAATGCAGTAATGGGGAAAGAGCACCTAGAGCTTTGTGATAATTGAACTCAAATCTATGGCGAAGGGTAGGAGCACTGGAGGTTTAAATAGACACCAACGTCCCGTCAATTCATATCTTTCATCCTTCATCTCATCCAACCATCTCTACCAACCAATCCGATCAACACAACAGTTCTACTATCAAAACAACTATTTTACCATCAACATGAAGTTCAGCATCCTCACTGCCGTTTCCGCCATCATTGGCAGCGCCGCCGCGGCCAACCAGGCTATCGTTGTCAACGACTGCCCAAACACCATCTATGTCCAATCCTTCCCTTACAACGGCGGAGCTCCAGGACCTTTGTACACCCTCAAGCCCGGACAGAAGTTCTCCGAGAACATGCGCTCCTCTGGCTCGGTACGTAGACATCTTACCTTCTCGGCCACATTTGGACGCTACTACCTCATCGATCAATAACTAACCAGAGCCTCATCATGCAGACTGTCAAGATCGCTACCACCAAGACTCTGACTAAGCCTCTCTTCTTTGGTTACTCCTCCAGCTCCAACCCCGACTACGTCTACTGTAAGTCGAATGAATTGACAGTTTCACCCATCGCATGTCCTAACATTATCTGCAGACGAGTTCAGCACTCAGTACGGAAATCCCTTTGCGAACAAGCACAACATCCTGAGCCCCGGCACTGGTTGCAAGCAATTCGACTGCAAGGCCAACCAGGCTGGCTGCTACAGCACCCCCAGCATGAAGAAGGTGTTTGGCTGCCCCAGCCCTGTTAATGTCAAGGCCACCATGTGCGCTTAATTGAAAGTCGAATAGTGTACAGGTCATTGAATTGGACTGGTACATTGGAGCAGGCTATCGCTGGTGGAGGTTCATTTCGGAACAGTACAATTATTGAGAATCGTTTGTTGAGTCCCTTTAGAAGATAGAAATAATTCATTCACAAGGAATCTTCCCAACATTAATGCACAGCGTTCCCAATGAATAACCACCTTATTTGAGACTCTGTCGGAGCGCCAGAACTTACAGACATCTAAGCTAGCACTGGCTCCTAAACGTGCAAGTTAAAAGTACAACATAGTTACAATAATACCAAATGTTAACAGACTCTCCTGCAGGTCTAATTCCCTCCTGGCACTAGGCCTTCCAAGGTATCTACTCTTTTAGGCGAGCCGTAATTAAACCCTCCTCCATTAAACTCTCCTTCAAGGTCCGGATATTCAAGATCCTTGTAAATCTTCTTGATCCGTGCTGCACTTTGGAGGAACTTCTGCTTTGTCTCGTGATAGTCGGCTGCAGTCAATTTGCCGTCTTTCTTGACGAACTCCCCGTCGACCAAAACATGCAAGATATCGCCAACACTGGCGTGTAGCATAACAGCCGCAACAGGATCAGACCAGCCCAAAAGAGCCGGAGAGTCTGCTGCGTTCCATACGATGATATCAGCCTTTGCTCCCTCTCGGATGACACCGAGATCAGGTCGTCGCAGGGCGAGGCCGCCGGCACGGGTAGCAAGCGAGAAGGCTTGACCAACATCCATGGGACTGGTGTTTGGGATTTCCCAATCAGAAAGGACCTCGTCGAAGAAGTAATAGCGCACGCTTTGCAACCAGATCCTGGCCTGGGTCAAGATGTCGGTCGAGAAGGTAAAGTGAGTGTCCACACCAATGGCTGCCTGGTCTTGGTAGTAGTAAGAGTGAGGATGGGTATGACCATAGTGCATCTCTGACTCGGGAGTGATGGACAGGTACTGGTTTGTTTGGCGAAGAAGGCTTGCACCCTCCGCGGTCATGAAGCTACCATGTGAAAAGACGATAGGGATGGAAGTGTTGAGCAGACCCAGGGCATGGACATCTTCGGGGAGGTTGTTGATTCCGAATGGACCAGCGAGGCAGTGAGTCGTGACAGCAGAGACGTTGTATTCTTTGGCCAACTTGGCAATAGTCTTCGCCTCGGCTGGCGGATTCGGGCCAAAGGAGTCATAAGACACTCCCAATTCAACGTTGCTGTTCTTGAGGAAGTCGCCTTCTGCTATCTCGATAAAGTTGGGAATTTGGTCTTCCACGGTATAGTTGAGTGCAGCCACATCGTGGAAAGCGTATGCCCAGACCACACGAGCACCACTTGTGATAGAGGCATTAAGACCGGCGTAGGCCGTCTCGTTCGACCAGGTGTGATGGGCATGGTCAAGCGAAGTAGTAACACCTGCGTTCAAAGCCTCCAGCAAACCCGCAAGTTGACCCCAGTAAACATCTTCGGCGGTGAAATGAGGTGCAGCTGCAAACTCGCCATATCTGCCAAAGTACTCGGCGAGAGTTGTATTGGATCCGATTGTTTTGAAAGCTGTCTGCCAACCATGTCGATGAGTATCGATGAAGCCAGGAGTGATGATCTGGCCAGTGACATCAAGAATTTCGGTGCTGTTGGGCAGATTTGAGGGTTTTGTGGTGGTGATGCTTGTGATACGGTCGTTGGTGATCAAAAGATAGCCGTCTCGGGTGATATTAGGCACATTGGCGGAGTCATCCCAACCGATGATCGTCGCTCCGGATAGGAGTTTGCTGGTTGTAGCTTGAGCACGAGCTACTAATGCTCCCAGAAAGATGGCAGAAGTATGTCGCATGGTCGCAATTAATAGGCATGAACTACTATGACTGATTATAGGCCAATACGTAACAATGGTCTGAATGACTAGACGTTATATAGATCATCACAATGGGTCGAAGTTTGACAACCTCCGGATATACCGGAAGTGTCGAAGCTACTTGGCGCCGTTTGACATTCGATTTGTAAAGATGCCCTTTGACTACCGTCCATCATTTTCTCATAAGCGGCCAAGAATTCACCAATCGGTACTTACTTGTAAGCACCACTTCTCTTCCCATGACTTCATTCACTGTCAATGCCGGCCAGTGGATCTCCGACGAGCCGGAAGTGGCGCTCATTTGCGCCTTAGCTCAATGAATGACGCAGAGCGTGTCTCGGAAATACGGCATTATCAACCCAAACTGAGCAGAAGAGCCGGATGTCACTCATAAAAATTTGGAGTAAACTCTGGGGACATCAATGCGTAAATCTCCGATGAAGAAGACATCGAGGAGCGGTCTACCTTGAGCGTTGGCATTACGTACTAGCCGAGCCAACCGGACAAGTTCATATCTAAACCGGATATATCATCAATAGCCGAACTATCCAGAGCTCGCAGCTGTAAGGGGTTGAGCCCCAACTAATCAAGCTCAAACGTAATCCCCAACGTTCCAAATAAGTTACGGGAGAACGCACCACATGCCTGATTGTGGATGAAAATTCCATCTTCATTGGGAAGTGAATTCAAATTTCCAGCTTGGTTATCGTCGTTTGATGTTGTCAAGGAAGTTCCTGATATATCCGAAGCTAGGCAGACTCGCCGAAAGAGGTCCCTCGCCACGACAGCTGCGCTTGCTGCTGTTCCAAAGAGACGAGCCATTTTCTCAGGAACTTCATTATTTTGAGAAAGGCCTTTGTAAGCCACTGGCGCCACAAGACTGTCTCGATATACGAGGAGAAAACCAGTCAGTGTAAGAGTGACATTCCACTGGTAATTGTAAGGCTCATACCATCTATTGAAAATATCGTGCTCCATATAGATCGGTTTATCTGGTTCAAATGATAGGTCGCGAATTGACTATCTAATAATATACAATCCATGACGAGATGCGCAAGTTGAAGGCATATGCGGCATCTCTGATCACGTAACTGGCACTAAACCGAGGGTTCCCCCCCAGAGACACAGTCCAGTAGATTCGAGAAGAGATGAATACCATTCCCCGCCCCCTCACCACCGCTACATTATAGGGGACTTCCACCTGCGAAAATAACCCGAGGTTAAACAGCAGTCCAGAAACTGTCATCAGAATCACCCCCGGTCGCTCTGGCCCGGTGCGCCGCCACAACAAGATTGCTGATGTATCTCAGGACTAGCTGAGGGCTCGACGCCTCATCCAAAGCTAGGAATCCGTTATCGTGGTTATCTTGGAGGCCTCGTCACATGAACATAGCGCCGTCAGGATAGCTACAATTCTGCATATCCCCGGCGAGAACAATAAGCCCCTGGCCGTTGCGAGATGAGAATGAAGTTCGAGGCAGCAAGTTGGTTGGCAAGGCTTTGACTCTAGCCATGATGAGTGGCGTTTCAATATTTTCAGCTCGAGCGGGGATGTTGTCTCACCTGAGCCCTGATCTATGGCTGAGCGCTCATCGGCACAGCTCAGAAGTGTTGATTCGCCTTGATCATTGGTTGCCTTAATGAAACCGTTCTTATATCCCGTATTTTCAACCTCTTTACCTCGTCACCCTCTTTCGTTCCTCAAAGATTTCCATCCAACATCCATTGAGGGAGTGAGTCGATATTTTGCAACACGAATTCCAAAGCTCCTCATCAACACATGAACCTCACTAACTACTATTACGTGTCAAAGATCGCGCGAAACAATGGGAAGTAGTCCAAGCAAGATGAAGGTCAGGCCCGTCTATAAGCCTCTTTCTGACGGGCCCTGGGTGACGCGCATCTTCACACTATGGGGAAGCAGATCTCGTGGCCCAAACGATCCGATGGAAATTGAGCTTGACCAAACCAAAGACATCGGCAAAGTGACAGCTCTGTTTGCAATCAGATACAACCGCGACGAGACAAGCGACACAGAAGAAATAATCATCAACGGACATCTAGTCCATATTCCGCTCAGCGCCGCAAAGGCACTCAGAACCGTCTTTGACAATTCGGAGATCATGTCTGCCCTCACAGCTGGATGGTGTCCTTGGTTCTGGATGGACTGCATCTCGATCAATCATCGAGACTCGACAGAAACGGATAGGCAGAAGAGGCTTGAACCGCTGATATACAGCATTGCCAAGTGGACGGTAGATTGTACGGGCCCTGCAGCACAGATCAAGCTGGGGACGAATGCATACCAGGGAGCGGTGGTAAACTTTGGAGGCCCCGTGGACAACTTTATTGCTGTGGAGGAGAGTATTGACAATGCTCAGCGGTTTATAGGTCATATTCCTGAAAGGGTTATTTGGACTGCGAGAAATTGATTGATGTATCTCACACCAACCCCAGGCAGAGGGTCCTTGGAAACTAACAGGAAATATTGAGTATCATGAAGGGTTGACGGAAGAGTTGGTAAATCAGAGAGTGGTATCGGATTATCGGATTAAAATTGGACAAGACTGTCTAGGAAGTGTGAATTGCCTGTCCCTACTGAGATATCGCCTATATTGTATGTATTAATGGCGCTGGTCGGCTAATGTTCCAGCCACTGGGAAATCTATCATCTAGTCGTCCTCCATTGTTCGTATATAATTATTGCATACTTTGTCGTCTACTACGTACTGCGACCTCCTTTTGTCTCGCAGAGAAGTGACCTCTGACTTCTAGAACCCAAATCTTCTCGATTCTAGGTGATAAAGAGCATTTTATACTGGCGACTGAAGATTCAGCATATGTTTCAGCCGTTCATATGACTTTCCAAGTAAGTCTCTGCAGGTTTATGATCGATGGTGAATAACGTATCAAGGTAGTGTAAGCGATGGAGACGTCAGGCCAGCCTGACTATATCGGATCTAAAAACAGAATTAATACGACCTCGACCTTGTTAATATGGTGGGAAGGGAGAACTTAATATACAGCCAAGAAAGAGTACAGCTGCTGAATATACTGCCGCCAGAAGTACAATTACCAAGATGCACCTCTCCATTATCCACCACCATTGAGAATAGGATTCGTCTTGAAGTTTCTCGGAATCGTAAAGCCTAACTTTTGGTGACATGTTTTGCCCTGGTATGAGAGGAAGTTATGCTAAAGTGGATTGGTACTGGAAGGTAGACTAGACTCGCGCTTATACGGTTGGTAAGGATTGAGTGAGCTTTGTGCGACAATAATTGGGTTTAGGACTAAGATGAGGAAAAAAAAAGAATCTCGAGAAGAGAGGAGGTCATGCACAGATATTACTGCTACGCCTCAATTTGGCACCCCACTGCCTATTGGTTTTAGGTCTAGACATCGTATCCGAAAGATCTACAGTGTTGGTCATGCCCTGGTCTAGTCGGTCTAGAATTGCAAGGACACCCCGAGAATAACTCCTTTTGGATGTTTTTCTGTAGGAGATGACCCTTTTTAGATACGTCAGCTTTCTCATTCATTGATAACTGTGTAAAACTGGACTCGCTACAGCGTATAGAGCCAGCGGATCCAAGCGTTTTTATCTTTTTACGAGTAGTCCCGTATTAAGGTTTGTATAGCGTGGCCATTCAGTAGCACACGTCAAATTAGGATGGAACAGGGGGTGGGTAATAGATCCCTGCAAAAATACTAAACGTGGATCAACGATAAAAGTGGATTGGCTGTGCCGTAAAAACAGGCGGGGACTTTGGATCTCCGCAACAAATGTAGTAGAAACGCGTACTCTATTCATACCACCCTGCCGTCTTTTCCGTTCTTCTCGGGAGACTTCGAATGAGGCCGTGGCTCAACCTAACCATCAACCGGAAAATAAACAAGAACGTCTTGTTCACAATGTACAGACCCCCAACCACCGATATTGTCCCAAGAACGAACCAGATCAAGGGTTTATCCGAGAGCCATTTGAGTAACCGAGCATCCCAACCGTGCCAGGTTGCTGTCTGCAAGTCGGAAATATAGGGCTTGAGTCCTGCAGGCCGAATGACTTGTACTGTTGGTGAAGGCAGAGACGGCTGGTCATACAAGTAGTCGGCAACAGCAAGAGAGATGAAAAGAGGCCCAGTGGATGACATGATTGCAGCATAAGGCTGCAATTTAGCCCACCACCAGGTCAAACCATATGAGACAGGAAGTAGTTTGGTGGCTCTCTCAAAGGCAGGATGTTTAGCAGACGAAATCATGATGTCGTTCGTGATCCCAGTAGGAAGTGTGCCTTCAAAAAGACAGCTATCTGTAACATTCTCAAGCTCGATCTGCTCAACAGGAAACGCTTCGTGGCATATCGTGTCCATGTCAAGATATATACCGCCGTAATGATAAAGGACGAAATAACGAATGGCATCGGCCCGTTGGATAGGGAAGGGATAGTTATCCCAAACATTCAAGAACCACGGGTACTCGGCTTCGAGAAAGGCTCGGGCTTTATCATCTGTCCAGAGCTTGACAAAGAATTAGTCGACAATTCGTCAGAGAGACCTATTGGCATACCATGTATTCATAGTCTGAATAGGCGTCAAGGCAGCTTGCCTGGGACTTGGCCCAGATTGTTGGTATCGTTTCATTCTTTGTGGTCTGGTGAAATATTCGGGGTATTCGGTGGTCCAACGGAGTTGGGGACTTTCGAGCTTGGCCCGTGGTGACTTTGGATCGCGCTGAGAATAACTCCTCGTTGTGTTGTAAGAGAGAAATGAGCGGCGAGAGGATGTGAAGAATAACGCCAAGCAAGACCAGGTCGGCAATCAAGAGCCCCACTGCTTTTCGTGTAATTTTGCAATATCTTGAGGTCTTTGGCAACGGAGACTCGTGACGGCTGTCTAAGTAAGATGGTCGTTGCTCTTCATCCTCGATCCGCTCGTAGTGGTTCGGTACGGATGTAAATGGGGAGATAAACAGCCACATATTTTCGACAGTAGATGATATCCTTCTGCCCCAAAGATAGAACTGAGTGTCGACCTTTTCACCCTTTTATCTAAGGTTTGCCCTTAACATAACAGAATGGGGCTGTCTGAAATATGCAGGGTCAATGTCATCGGGCGGGCTGTGGTGCGTACTCTTCCCGGTCCGATCCATATTTATTGGCTGAGGTCTGTGCATAATGTTTCCATATTCTAGAACACCGCCATGGTCCATACCTCTGGGTCCAAGGAGGGATAATAAGCAATTAGAGCAGATGACCTGGCGGTGATTTTGAGAGGCTCTCAGGGATAGCATACGAAGGAATGTAGAAAATGTTCTCCCAGTATTATCCATTGATGAAAGAGTCCCGAACGAGTTTTGATACAATTATTTGATTTACCGTTGATACTACAAGTTCTTGTTTCACCTTTAACCGGTCGTAATAAGCCATGAGGCAAAGCATACATTTCCCACCAAGAGAAGACGAGAATCATGCAGGTATTTTGCTAAGCACCGCGGATGGTACTTCGGCAATCTACAATTTTGGCCTATGATATCGTCTAGATTGCGTGCACCATGTACGCTTTTGGTAGTCGCCGTAATTGCAACAACGCACTATACGCGTGTCCGCGCCACAAACACAGCCGATAAGGTAAAAACAAAAAAGGCAAGATCCGGTCATCCACGGTTTTTCTGGTCTCATCATATCCCTTGGAATCCGAAAAAGCCCTCACCCACTAGAACGTAACCAATAGGTCCGAGGCCACGCGTTGTCAGCATGGACTCATTGGAGTCGGTTAGTAGGACACGGACCAGATTAGATACCCATGGCTCCACAGGATACGAGACAAGGTCCGAGTCGGATAAGCAATGGGATGAGGCGTATTACTTACCATGGCTTACCCGCGGAGATACTACGTCATAGGAGGAATAACCAGGATCAGATTATGGCTCGGCTGACCGCTGAACTCAAGACCCACATTTGCTCCCCTATGCTTAATTGCTCATTATTTTACTAACTTGCTGACCCCATCGTTTATTATTCACTCAATTCTCGATAGCTTGAATGGATCGTGCATAGGTAAGATGAGAGCCAATGCCAAGATCCAAGGAATCATGTGCACACCTGGCTGCGCGAAATATGCAATGGCTACTGTACGCCCACCATTCCACGGGTGGTAATAAGGGAGGCATTAAAATATAGAACTTCCTAGTAAAGCATGACAGTCCTTATGTACAGTACCAAAGAAGTGATTATACAAGAGTACAGACAAGCGGTCAACATAGCAGGAGAGTGTTTTATATGGGATAATGCCCTTGACCAAGGCTCGCTCGAGAAATCCGAAAGTTACCTCATCAGCTGCTCTATACCATTGGGCTTCCACTGATGGTCCACAACCAATCAAAATGTAATCTTTCAAAAGTTAATTCTTACACTTTAAGACATCACTCAATTGATGGTGAGATGTCAAAGTGAGGTAATGAGTGACGCTTGATGTCATTCGTGCCTCACCAGGCATTTGCCTATTCCTTATAAACATGCAAGGCCCAACCTTACGATATCCTTCCGTTCTACTATTAACCATTGCATTGAGGTTTTCTTATCTAAACTCGCGATAGCATCGGAATACACAGCTCATCAGATAAACTATCAATTGAAAGGCTTGCAACAATATCTCACTCAACATGGCCGCCAAGAACCCCGAGTCAGTTGCGCACCAAGGCGAGTTTCACGCTCGTGCACCTGCGCCGGAGTACCACCTCGGGAACAAATGGGTAAGTGGCAGAGAGTTAACAGCTCGTCAAATAGCTGCATGGTAGTTGACACTATCTACAGCACAAGCCCGGAAACGAGCAAGGTAATGCAGCCATACCAGAATTCCACGCCCAGACGCTTCCACCAGGATCCGCACCGCGAGAGAACACTTTCTATCCCAATGCCAGCAATGAGACCAATCCACAGGACTACGGCCCCGACGCTCTTGATATGCCTGGGCCAACTTCACAGGACATTCACAACCAGATTGACTCCCTGCACGGGAAGCCTTTGCAGGGTCAGGAAAACCGTGAAAAGAGGGGCGTCCATCCTAGAAAGAGGAAGAAGGAACGCAGTGGCCTCGAAGGTGTCGGTGCTAGTACGACTGAATCAGTGTTTGATAAAGTGAGGGATCAAGTCGCCGATAAACCTAACGTGGAAAAGGGACAGAGGGGATATACTGGTAGACGGGAGGGTGGATTGGCTGCTGAAGGAGCCGAGTCTCAACCGCCTGCGACAGCGGAGGATAGGGTTACTCGTCAAGGCCCTCATGGACGCAGTGTCAAGTAATGGAGCTTTTATTGTCAATGTTATTATCTCCATAGTTGGCACAAAGTATATTCCCACATCGAGTACCATATGCCCTGCAGACACCAGGGGCACCTTGCAATACAGTAGCTTGGCACAAAGCATCTATCGATGTGCTTGTAATGGTTAAAATCACACTATTTGTCACGGTACACTGTCTCTCAATTTCTATGAACGACAGTGGTTATTGTAGCTTGGAAATCCTTTGATTTGACCTAGGAATGGAGACAGCCACTCAACACTATGATTCGTTGTTAACCCCATTGTGACCCACAGTATATTTCATAACAATTCGGAAGATCATCATCCAGTCATCATACCAATACCGTATTGACATAATGGGAATGAACGTCAGTTATAGCGGTAGTAATATGTATAGTTTGCATGATGATTGCTGTTTTTCGTCATATAGGGTATTTTCCGATAACCCTTGGCTGACCCAGTCATTCCTTCGACATTACCACATAAACTGTAATCTCCCGTCATCAAATCCTGCCCTGCGATTATCTTGTGAGACGAGTCCAAGGAAAGCGGCCTTTTCACACTACTTAGACAAGCTAACCATACGAAAAGGGAGATACGATGCTCCGTGTCTTTTGTTTGGCAGGCTTTTGTCAGCTGTCATGACGGGCTATGATGGTAGTGGTAAACCTACTTCCTTTACGAGGACAGCATCTCTGATGCAGAGGCCCGTCATGAATACAATTCTCCGCAACAAGGTGGTGATCCAGCGATGACATCTTTCGTCTTCTTAAGACCAAAGAGAGTCCAATATTTAAAGTCATATATGGCACGCGTGATCACAATGAATTATAGCGTCAAATTTGGTAATTTGACTCAATCCCTCTTACGAAGGACTTGGCCTTGTATACCCAGATCGCGCAGTATATCCGTGTCCTACTCTCCTATACGAAACAATTGGTCTGCTTCTCGCAGGACATATAGCAACGCAATGAACGGCGCTCTCAAGGCGAATGGCGCATCTAAGGGGAACGAGGCCTCTGCAACAAACACCGCCTCTAGCGATGGCCCGGACAGACGCTGGTGGAAAGAAGCCATTATCTATCAGGTTTGAACGCCCATCTCTTTCTGGTAGAGACGCTCATAGTAACATGTGTAGATTTATCCAGCGTCGTTTCTCGATACCGATGGCGACGGATTCGGCAATGTCAATGGAATTACTTCTAAACTGGACTATCTGAGAGATCTAGGCGGTGAGATTCCATGTTGTTATCCTTGATTTCATGTCCTAATCACATAAGTTTAACAGCGGATATTCTATGGATCAATCCAAGTAAGACTCACTTTCAACTGTTTTACCACGCTAATCAAGGTTGGTAGTCTACAAAAGCCCCCAGAGGGACATGGGCTACGATATCGTGGGTTTGAAGCTGTAAAAACAGGCTATAGCTATGGTAACTGACATACCGTTTAGTCAGATTATAGGGATATTCATCCCCCATACGGCACCATGGAGGACGTCGATCGCTTGATTGCGGAGGTGAAGAAGCGCGACATGAAAATAATTATGGATCTCGTCGTTAATCACACATCCAATCAAGTGAGTCTTTTCCACATCTGTATTCCAAGAATGTATGGGCTGACGGGACGCAACATCATAGCACCCCTGGTTCATCGAGTCGGCTTCGTCAAAGGACAATCCGAAACGAAACTGGTACATCTGGAAGAAGCCAAAGTACGACGCCGACGGCAACCGCCAGCCACCCAACAACTGGTCCAGCTTGATCAAGCACACGGACTCAGGCTGGACCTATCATCCAGAGACAGACGAATACTATCTTTCACTCTTCAGTGCATTCCAACCGGATCTGAATTGGGAAGTCGAAGAGGTGCGGAAAGAGGTCCATAGTATTCTCCGATTCTGGCTCGACAAAGGAGTATCGGGCTTTCGGATGGACGTTATCAACTTCATCTCCAAAGACCCGAAATTTCCAGATGCGGATATCACTGATCCAAACAAAGAGTATCAAATTGGTAAGCAACATTTTGCAACCGGGCCTCGATTGATGGAATATCTCCACGACATGAAACGCTCTGTGCTCTCCGAGTACGAAAGCGTCACCGTTGGCGAAGCGCCCTTCATCAGTAAAGAAGAGGAAAGACTTGCAATCATCAGAGCGGAGGGTGGCGCTCTCAACATGATCTTCACTTTCGAGATGATAGAGCTAGACATGGACCCTCAAGTGGGGCGGTTTAGCCACAGAGCATGGAACGCGCATGATTTGAGAGATGCCATGACTATGTCATACCGAATGATTGAGAGGAATGGGTGGCACACACTGTTCTGCGAGAACCACGACCAGCCACGATCCGTGTCTCGTTTCTGTGACGATTCCGATGAGCATCGTGTTGCCAGCACCAAGCTTCTCTGCACCATGCAGATAACCCTTCCCGGGACACTTTATCTTTATCAAGGTGAAGAGCTCGGCATGCGGAACATACCCAAATCCTGGGGTCCTGAAGAGTACAAGGATATCGAATCTCAAGTCTGGTGGGAGCAGTAAGTTCCGCTACCACTCGCTACGTGTATTCCATGGCAGTCTTACTAATGATCATCACTACTTTGTAGGGTTTGTGAGAAACATCCAGAGGGATCTCCCGAAAGGGACGAGGCGAAACGTCTCCTACGTCTCAAAGCGCGCGATAACGCCAGGACACCCTTCCCGTGGGACTCTACTTCTAACGGAGGATTCAGCCCTGCAGGGGTCAAGACTTGGATGCGGGTTCACGAAGATTACCCCATCGTTAACGCAGAAGCACAGCTAGCTGCAGGCAGAGCCAACAACCGATCCATGCTTGTATCGCCCTACAGGTTCTGGCAGCGGAGTATCGATGTCCGCAAGCGACAAAGTGATTTGTTTGTCTACGGCTCTTTTGAAACCGTACAGGATACTCCTAGCAACATATTTGCATACAGGAGGAAGATGGATGATCAAGAGGCTATCACGATTCTGAACTTTAGCAAACATGAAACAGACTTCACTTTGCCGGCTGATGTGGAGGTCAAACTTTGGGTTTTGGGTAGCTATGACTCGCTTTCAACTGAGAAGCCAAAGACAGGCGTTATTCATCTGCTACCCTGGGAATCCCTGCTTGGTATTGTGCAGGGGGATGCTCGGCAGCTACAGGATTGAGCTGGATTGTTTGGTGTCATAAAAAAAGTACCGGGGCTATAAATATTGAGTAGATCGGACATATAGCTCTGATCTAACAAGATTGCAACTGCGGATGAAATACAAGTAGTTATTCGGCGATGGTCTCCTATAGTGCCTTTATCGTACTCGCGGTTATTGAGTAGCGAGTACGAGACAATCGTGTTATGTGAGATTACTCTGACTCATAGTCAAGAGTTTACTCTCGCGTCGATACTGGAGACCACAGGCCATGTTGTAGTTAATATCCACCCTCCAGAAGCATAATGATACGCTTCTTTGTTTGCTTTGAAGTAGTCTGTCAGAATGATCCACAAGTGCCCTTCACCTTCAATTCCACAAGTCGACCCCAGCTATGGAAAATAAACCCTGTTCCCTTCTCAGTGTTTTAAGAAGTGATTGGTCTATTTGATAGTCCCTGATATTTTACATAAAAAGCATGAAAGATGCAATGGAGCTCGACACTAACCATCGCTTGCTAGGGTGCTATTGTACGGGAGGCAAATGTCGACAACTTGGTCGGCAGGATTAACAGTCACAAATTGAGGCGCATTTAACCTTGAAATTCATCAATATGAGACAATGAAGTATTGCCAGGTTCACAAAATTGCTCGTCTAGCCGAGTGATATAAAGCTGCATCATACTTGATGCAGCGTGGTGATTTACAAACGTTCATCTCCCCTTCAACATTCGGCACCCGATAGGATGTCATGCGGGTGTGTGAATAAGTCACTTTAATCACGGCACAGTACTACACCCTTACGGAAATAAAGGAAAGGAGAGGAAATAACCATGACATGACACATGGCCATCCGCCGCTATTGCAATCTTTTTTCGGTCACTTTAAAGCATAGGCTATCTTAATATTGTACTATGACGGAAAATGTAGATTTTGGATCAGTATGTTGTACGGCATGTAACGACCAAATGATGTAACATGGAACGGATTTGTCATGTGGCCGAAGACTTTGGGATGATTCCTTTTGTTGAAGATTACCTCATATCAAAGTAATCGTTTAGGTTGATTCAGCTGGATTACACTTCGGCCCTTCACTAGCTAAGCTTTTTTGCCTTTGGCTAGCTGTACCGACATATGTCTTTGGCTGGCAGACCCTTCACGTCCTTGCGCGCGCCTCAACTGGAGACTCCACTCTGATGATATTTGTTCTTATTACAATGAAAAGCTAAACTGTTTCTCGGTGTGAGTATGATTTTGTTGCATAATCTTTACTCCTCGTTCTTTCATATCTGTTTCTTCTGAGTAATCAATGTTGATTTGGAGAGCAAAGTGTACCTAGTGCCCTTTGTTAGTGCTTGGGTGATGTTTCATCCCAAAGATTGGGAACCATTAGCATTTCAGAATGGCGTATAACCCTACCTCTGTTTGTCTATCTCACGCCATATCCTCTTTAATCGATATGTTCTACTGCCAACGACACCACGTATGTATCTCAATAGGTCTTATTGACGGTGGATAAGTCATATTTAGTAACAGAGTAAATTACAGAAATGACAAAGAAGTGACTGAATTTACAACTAGCTACATTATCATTTGTAGCCGCTTAAATGACTGCCTAAATATTACCTAGATACGTCTCAGTATGCTTAATATTGTTCTCTATGCTCAAAGTCCACAGCTCTTGTATAGTGGCGATCCCCAATCTGTGTGGAGCATAGGAATTAAATTTGCGGGTATGAAATTACCCCTCCGAGGACATTTCACTCCGCCCCTTACCTGGGTGAGAACTTTATGAGATGCAATGTTGAGTTCCCGAAGATATTAATGTAAGAGCTTCGATAAACTTAACAGCGGGTCTAGTGAAACAGAACACGGCCGGAAGAACATAATAAATAATACAAGAAGGTAAAAAGTATAATAAGCACAGAGGTGCTAGGAGTTGAATCTTAATAAACAAATATACAACTCTTTATTATAACCCCTATGATCTCAAGGACTAGCTTAAATGGCGTATAATTATTACCGATTCTCCTATCCGCTGACTAGTCGTTTTTACAAGCTCTCTGATACACTTAAGCGCACTTTTACGTCAAATCCGCGGGAATACTAAGTTTGCTCCATTTGTTACCTCAGGCCTCTCCATTTTTATCTCTTATGACGGCTCTGTTTGTGACTGATGATAGAGCTTCTCACGGGTCGAGATCGGTATATAAGAGAAACCAATGATTAACCTCACTGCTTGCTATAACCCAGACCGTATTAACGCTCCTCACCGCATACAACCTCTTCTACCGTTTCCCACTTTATATGATGGACTTGCTAAAGCGAAGCATATCGAGACTGGCGTTGAAGCCTAGTGTAGATTCTGAGCTGGATGGGAAACCTCACATCAACGAGGATGAATATGTGGACTTTCGGTCAGATGATATCGAGGACCCTACAAACTGGTCAAAAGCAAGAAAATGGTATATTACCGCAGTTGTTATGTTCGTATCAATGAACGGCAATATCTCCAGTAGCATCACAGCCGGGACGACCAAGTCCCTGACTGAGGACTTTGATATCTCGCCTGTTGCCGCCCAACTCCCAATGACACTTTTTCTCCTTGGGTACTGCGCAGGACCCTTGATCTTCGGCACATTGTCGGAGTTCTACGGTCGTCGTTGGATATTCTACATCACCTTCCTCCTCTATCTTTGTTTTACCTGTCTGACTGCCTGGCCGCCAAATTTCGGCAGTCTATTGGTGGGCAGATTCCTTGCCGCATGCTTTGCTTCTGGACCCGCGACTATAGCGCCGGCTATTCTTGTCGATCTGTGGGATAAATGCGAGCGCTGCAAGCCAATGAGTATCCTTTGCTGCGGAGGTTGGGTTGGCCCTGCTCTTGGCACTGTCATATCTGGATTTCTTCAGCTCAAGAGAGATTGGCGTTGGGGTATCTATGTCTGCCTCTGGTTGGGGGCGTTCAGCATACCACTCATGCTCACGATCCCCGAAACACACAGCCCCACGATTTTGACGCAGAGAGCAAGCCAGTGTCGCGAGCAAGGTCACGACGTACATTCTGAAGGAGAGGCATCCAAACCCAAGCTGCTTCAACTCTACAAGATTGCTCTGACGCGGCCTTGGATTATGCTTTTTGACATTATATCTTTTCTCTGTTGTTTATACTTTTGTGTCATTTTTGCACTGCAATTCATGCTATTCAGCATATTCCCTATCGTGTTTCGGGACATGAGAGGGTGGAACGCGGGTGTATCACAGCTTCCGATTCTAGGACAAATCATTGGTCCTATTATTGGTCTTTTTATTACATTTGAATACTCAAGCCGCCGCAAGAAGAAGGCGGATTTGGGCAAGGACATGGCGCCAGAGGATCATATGGTACTAGCTATGGTGGGTGGTGTGGGCTTCCCCATTTTCATGCTCTGGTTGAGCTGGAGTGCCCAGTATAAGTACGTATGACCCTTGTGAGTGCGGAGAAACGGGGCTAACCTTTTTAACAGCTCTGTACACTGGATCGTGCCGACTATCGGCGGTACACTCCTGTCTACTAGCCTCTTTCTGATCCACGTCGCCTGTTTCAGCTATATAGTCGATACTTACGCGGACTATGCAGCCTCCGTCATGGCCGCCAACATGGTCGCACGCTGTGCTAGCAGTGCTGGGGCTCCTCTCTTTACTACACAAATGTTCAACGCCCTGGGGATAGGTGGCGGAGGGTCCCTCATTGCGGGCGTGGGTACACTGCTAGCTGTCACACCCTTCTTGTTCTACCACTATGGCCACAAGATTCGAGCAAAGAGCAAATACGCCCAATCATGAGCAGCTCTATCAACAAAGGGTCGTCATGGAAATGAAACGGCTTTGATAACGCCTTTCTGACTCTTTGAACCCCTGTTTTTACGTCGTCCCTTGATTCAGACCCCACTTGGGTCAGTCGTATTGCCCCTGGAGCGCATCACTCAGGCGTCATCTTGAGCTGACATCGCCTTTTCCTGTAATTGTCCCCATTTTACAAATTGTCTCACATGCGATTATTTAGACTTTAGACTGGTCATTGTCAAAATCCCATGTTACCATATTTGTTGATATGACTGTTGGCGACGGAAATAATGCAGGCTAGTTATTACATTCCCGTTCAGAGCACGCGCCTCAATAAACTCTTGGTGCTCTGCAACATTCATGACTATAGACTACACATCTTACTAGCCATCTCTACGTACGGGGATTACTCCTTTTGCCGGGGTCGTCAATGTAATCGATATGCGAAACCAGGGTCTAACGAACCCCGAGATGATCCGTGTTTAGTAACATGCCTCTATTGCCGTTCTGGTTGTTTGGACATTATGTAAGACGCCCGGAAATAGGAGCCGGAGAGTCTCTTCCAGATAAGCGATCTCTACATAGTAGTGACAGCGCGATCAAACTCAAAATCGGCGCACTCTGACAGGTTGCCACCATAACATGTCTAGCCCGTTACGTCAAAAGGCAAAGTCTATTTCGTGACTGTATTCTCGCCTCTATAGGTAAAGGCCCAAGGTACTCTGATATATCAACATTTGATGTCTAGGGTTGTGTTCTGGGTGGGAATAATGGCTCTTTAAGGAAGGATATACGCCACTGCCAAGACGTGCACTAAATGCTATTCACAATACGCAGCGCGCCATATATATGCGTCCAGATAGCTTGAAACATGGTCTGATCCTTCAAAAATTATATATAACCTACGATCCATCTCTTTCCAGTAATACAGCAAGATAACTGCCTATTTCCTTCACCTACATACTATTTATCCTCAGAATTATTTTATCACATCACTACTAGCTCTCAAGTCATTGGTAGGTAATCTATAACTCCGATCAGATGGAATAACGAGGAGCAAGAGGCAATACCATATAGAAGGGATACTAACTGCCGTGTAAGTAGGAACAGTAGAGTCAGCTACCGCCATATCCGAGCTGACAATTGTGTTCTCGCCCAAGTAAGTGCATTAAGATCCTTTAATTCGGAGACCGTGAAGTTGAACTAACAGTTACACCAGTTCTTGCTCGAATAGACACCCAGCTTTCTCCATGGATCAGAACACTACTCCGCGGACTATCCCGGAGGATACACTTCCCGAATTTAACAGTTTTGAGACTGAGCTTGATGATGTGGGAGACTTGTGGTCTTTCTCAAACCAGTCCAACCTCTACAAGCTAGCTTCCGCAGACACTAACAACATTCACTACGACCTTAGTGACGCGAGGGATGCATTCTACGGAAACAACCATCTACCTCGGTCAGCCAGTTTGGCCGAGTGTGAAGTTCGCCAACAATGCCCTCCGTCTGACCCATGTTCTGAAAGCGTTACGGATAACGCTTCGGTTAGCACAGGAGTGACGACTTCATCTAATAATCCCGCAGACAGCCTGTGCGACGTTAGGGTCAAAGGAAGAAACGGGCGTGCTCCAAGTGATGTCAGCATCAAGAAGCGCGAAAAGGAAAGGAAGCTCGAGTCCACCGAGAAAGAAATCGAAAAGGCTCATCGAGATCTATCGGCCTGTGCGGAGGACCTAACTCAGCAGGTCCATAAGCTCAAGATGGATCTCCTTCAGCATGTTGACTGCGACTGCGTATTGATCCAGAAATATATCGCCAGTGAAGCCCGTCGCTACGTCTCAGAATATCAGGGCACGCGATCACATTAGTGGTCTCGTGTATTAAGGAAATGTCAATTTTTACTTGCAGTATGTATTTGGGGAATGGGAGTTAGTGTTTGTATGAATTTGGATCAACCTATGGAGAAGAATTTGGCCCTCCGGGGGGATGTTCAATTTGTGAGACTGATGAAGCAGCCAGGTCAGGTAGTATGATTAGTGGTATGGATTAGGGCATGTAATCATCATAAATGAATAGCGAACGTAGAGTAGCATTGGCTTCACTTGGCGCTATCTGAAGGCTACCATTGCTTTACAAGTACGTGAACGCCATGGACTTCGTGCATGACAAGAATCCACATCAGCAAGGTCCAGACCTAGAACTTAACATAGCCGCTTCCAGAGACGAAGGTAGCTTGGCAAGGTATATCATCCTCCTGTCGGACAAGCTTGACAAAGAATTGCCCATGTGCATCACCATCAAGACCCATACCTGCCATACCTCCATCGGCCTGTCGCTGATCCGCGTAATAGAATCTAGGACAAGGCTATTAGCATGGAATTTAAATATTCATTCTGAATTGGGTCACTCACTTCATTCCTTTGTTCTTGTACAACATATCAGCAAGGCTGATCCAGTACGAAGAGGCTGACTTGCCCATCCCAAGAGTGGCAGTAGCTGCCATGGGTAGAGCCTGCAAATTCAACTTGTTTCCAGTGTAGATGAAAGTCTTCTTTGTTTCACTAGGAAATGTCTTCCAACCATTGACGGCTTCTTGCGCAGCGACGTAAGGGCCGAGGGTATTGATGTTGATGTCTTGGATCAGACTTTCTTGCGTCAGAGTAAACATATCGTCAGCAACCGAAGGCACAGTTCGTGCCCCCGCATTCCAGATAACAACACTGGGGAAGGTCTCCCACTCTTTCTGGACTCGTTGAAAGATTCCTTTGATCGAGTTGAGGTCGGCCAAGTCGGCCTTGAGGGACAAATAGCCTTCACCGGTAGTATCATCAGAGCCAGACTTTGAAACAAGAGCTATCTTGTAACCAATCTTGGAAAGCTCTCTGGCAACGCTGGCTCCGACTCTGGGGCCGGCTCCGAGGATGAGTGCAACAAGGGTAGATGGCATTTTGGAAATTGGGGTAAATCTATGTGATTTTGTAAATGTGCAAGGTAAATGATGGTTACTGGAAGACGAACGACGGGCGATTGCAGGAGCTTTATATGCCAGCTAGAAATAGATCTGGGCATTTGTCATTTATACAAAGGTTCGAGAGGTTTGACTAAGTCCTAAACCGCGCGGGAATCTCGTTCCCTACTTTCTATGCTTATGGGCAAATGTCTATCTAGTTGTCAAACATGCCCTTTGAATGACTGTGACAACCACTCGTTATCATTTCCGTCTTTGCGCATGAGAGAGTGGAGTAAAGAGGTTATTCAACCAATGGGAACCATTGGTTGTCTAGTCGCAGGCTGAGCAGTCTGCGTCAGATCACCAAATCTATGCCGCGCGGGAAAGCCAGATGACTAATTGAGCCCTGGGGTATTAGAGGCGGGCTATTCCCGCGCGGGAAAGGAAACAACCATCTCATTTCTCAACCACGTCTCCGAACAGTGGCTGCCCATTCTTTTTGGGGATATCGTCTTGATAGTTTCACCCTACATCCAACAAGATGAGAACGTCAAACGGTTGCTGGACTTGTCGCATCCGGCGGAAAAAGTGCGACGAAACGCGCCCGACATGTAAAGTCTGTGCCGCACTCAATCTCACTTGTCACTTCGACAAGTCAAAACCCCTGTGGATGGATGGGGGTCTAAGACAAGGTGACATGGCAAACGCCATCAAGTTGGAGGTTAAAAACAACTCACGGCGAAGTTCCACTCTTCGCCAAGCTTCCTCTGCCGATGACGCCAGATCGTCGAGCTACGGAGTTCCTGATACTCCCGAGGACACGATCGACATACAGCCCGATGGCTCTGAGTCTTTAGTGTCTACCTCGGAGCATCAAGCCTCTCCTGTAAGCGGATCACGCAGAAGCAGCTCTTCTACCGCCGTTGAATCCCAGGTCAACACCCAATTAGCCTTGGACCCAGTGCTCACTACCTTTTACTTTGATCAAGTCTTTCCCTACCTTTACCCGTTGTACCACCCTTCCGTTCAAGAAGGTGGAAGATCATGGATCCTTGACCTACTCATGACGAGTTCGGCCTTCCAACAAATTGCAATGAGTTATAGCGCCTATTTCTACCACCTCGTCTGGCCAACTGCTTCCGGATCAGACAATGAATATCGGTTGAATAAATTGACACAGGCTGGGCTCTCATTCACCGCTTTAGGCCAGTCATTACGAATACTTCTTAGTGTGGGGAACTTACACGAACATACAAATTGTGCTTCACGAGTGTTGGCGAGCGTTATCCAACATAATCGATATGAAATCACAACATCCAGTTCCACGCATTGGAGAATGCATTTGGACGCGGCCTGCGCATTATTTACGCGACTCGTCGACGGATGGTCAGATGCTACTGGCAATTCATCCCCGGCCACCTCTTTCAATGATATTCTGAAAGGGCTGAGTATACCCAGACAAGAAGCATTCGCCTTCTCTGTTAGTCTAATGCTGTTCGATGATGTAGTTGCAGCTGCCTCTTCAGATAGAGGGCCTCACCTGTATCTTTATCACCAGCATCTGCTCAGTGGTGATGATCCTCTTATCAAGCTAGACAGAGTTGTTGGAGTCGAGAGTTGTATTGTGCAACTCCTTGGTCAAGTTGCCCACCTCAACGCAAGAAAGCACCAGGATCAGCTTGACGGAAATTTAGATGGGCTAGCTCTAGCTCGATCTGCTTCAGAGATTATGGAATCTTTGTCTGCCAAACTGAGGCATCTCCAGGGATCGGTTTCGCCTAAATCGAGCTCTGAGGGACAGGAAGAAGATCATCTAGACGAGCTACGCACCTGCCACCATACGCAGTATACAGCTCAGGATGTTTTCCTGGTCTCACAAGTCTGGATTCATGCAATAATTGTATACTTGATTACCGTTGTGTCAGGTTGGCAGCCCGCTAACAATATTCTGCAACATCATATTGGTAAAATATCGGAGCTACTACAACAGAATACGGATGGCCGACTACTTCACGCTATGGTATGGCCCTTTTGTGTTGCAGGCTGTTTGGCCGATAGTTCCCAAGAAATTGTGTACCGGCGCATTGTGAGCAGGCTCCAGCCAGTTGAGTTGTTCGCCAGTCTATTGAAGGCAGCCGGGATAATGGAGTGGGTTTGGCAGGAAAGGAAGGACAATGAAAGAAAGAATCGGCCACTGCCTAGTCGTCTCAATCTTGCGGCTTGGCTCAAAAGCCAAGGCGAAGCGCCGTTGCTCGTTTAAGAGCAGGTTAATCGTTGGTTACACCTAAAGGAGAGGAAATCGGAGAGCCAGCCGAGGCCAAATTAGGTGAAATATATCGTGAAGATTTCCGGTTAAGTTATCCATTGGTACTAGACTGCGTTTTCTAGTGGCGGTACGCTTATTATAGCTTCGGTCATCTTAATGACAAGATCTTGTCACCTTGGTGAACATCGATGCTATCACAAGAGACTAAAATGGTTAGCCTCGGCGATTATCGGCGGGGCGGCGTGTGGAGTTGCGCTCGAGCATCACCGCTAGTACCAATTTAGGCAGCATCGGAGCTCTCGGACTAACTGTTAGCCCGCGCCTCCGCAAGTTTCTCCTCCTTGCGATTCGTATTCTCCTCACGGTCGATGACTCCCCAGCCTCCTGCATCAACACTCTACCATGCCTCTCGCTGCATCGCCATCAACCCTCGCACGCGAAGGCATCACCGGCGACACGATTTTTATTCTCTTCACATGAGCCGCACGTCCGAATATTGTGCCTGATCGATTCGCCACGCGTCAAAGAAGAGCCCGTAAATCGCGCCACAGCCGTTATAAAATTCCGTCTTGTACCCTTCAAACGCGCTTTTGTTGGAACAACCGGGGCTTGTGGAAGGGACCTGCTCAGATCTCGCAGTTTCATCTGGAGTCTGAGGCGACCTTACAGTTCATCTGGAGGTCACAGGTTGCCTGGCAGCGAAGCCGGCTCTTTTTTGGTGTTTGGTGTCATCGGGGCTACCGCGAGTAAGTGCGTCAGGTTTTCTGTGTACTAACCTTGTCCTCCCGATCAGGTGAAAAAATCTAGCTTAGTGATGTCTACACGTATCGACCTTAGCCAGAGCGCTGTTTTGGAGTGGCAGTGGGATGGTGAGACGCGTTGTTTGGCCACTCCTGATCCATCAAATACGAGCATACAATTCACCATTCGACTCGAATCCGTCAGCCCTGATGTTGTGCACGCGCACTTCGAAATATGTATCCCTGTCAAATTAAAAGACAAGGGCGCCTCCGCCATTTACCTTCGCATTTCTCCATCGTCAATAACAACATTTCAACATTCTTCTTCAACAATTCCTTCCGATGTTATTAAGCGAGCGCTCAATTGTACTGTTTCCGATCGTCTTCATTTTCAGTTGGATACAAAACCTACACTCCTCGTTCCTACCGACGCTCGTGAGCCAATAGTTGCAGCTCGGCCACGTTCTGGAAAGATCATTGACGATCTCCACCAGCTATCGCAGATCACATGTCTTAGCATTTATATAAAAGATACCATAATATCGAATAATCAGATACAATCTATCACCAAAGGCGTCTCCCAGAAACATCTCAAACCATTCCCCAGCCCTGACTTCGATATCTCGCGTATGTATGGTGGGGAAGGGGCAAAGACCATAGCTCTCCCTGACCCAGATCCCAAGCCACCATCATATACAGAGCATACACCACCTCCGTACACCAAACCCGAGTCTCTCCTGCCAGCCATCGATCCCCCAGATACCCGAAAACGAGCTCGGCAAAACTCAGACGGCGAGAGCAGTATCTCTCAAGTCTGGGAGGAGCTACAAAGGATGCAAAAACGAATGGTGGCCGTTGATACCCTGCAGCAGGAAATTCGGGACCTCAGAGCGCACAACACCAAACTGCAGGAGGACTTGACGTCTCTGCAGAAGTCTCATCAAGATCTTGAGGAGGAGGTTTGCTCTTTGAGGCTTGCGAATGCCGATAAAGCAGATTTGGAGGATGTTGACAGGATTGAGATGTTAGATAACATTGCCGCGTTGACTAGTAAAGTGGATTACCTCGACAGAGGGAAAGACGACGACGCCTTCATAGAGCGAGTTCTGCTTGAGATTAGGTTACGTCTTGCTGGGGGGTGACCAATTGATCTATGTAAAGCAAACTGTGATGCTACTCAATTTCTAGCGCTGCCGCTTAATTCCTTGTGGTGAAGTTCATTAAGCGGTCGCTATTCTGTCCTTGTAAATTTCAATAATTAGATTTGATCTGATTGACTGTACATTTACCTCGTCGGCTCGTCCGATTCATTAGATCTTATGAACGTAGAGAGGGTCTTGCTAAGACGCGCCAAAGGTGACGTAGGTCCTATCAAGTGGAACGCAACCAACCGCCATTATTAGGAATGGAAGCTCAATCAGCTACCGTGCCACGGATCAATTGTTCCAAACGTCACGATGCGCCTGAACACGAACAATGGTAGGTCTTATCAATTCCCCGTCACAGACGGCTATTATTAGACACTGAACTCAACGATGACTGGCTTTATCCACATGATTCACGATAATGCCTCGGTAGATAAATATGATGAAAAGAGGACTGCAGCTTGTTCTTGCCTCGAACTTATTGAACAACGAGTCGGTGTTGACGTACTCATGTTTTGTGGTTACATATCTATTCCCCATGTGTCATTGGCCACCACATCGAGCGATGAGCATCCAGCCCGTTCCACATCCGAACCGCTCCAAATCGCACTCAGTTCACTTGATATCAAATCAATTTTCACATCTTGTTAGTCAAGCACTAGTCCAAGATGAACTTGCACGTAATCACTCCATCTTCCGTGGACTTCCTAATTGGAGAATTACGACTCTAGGGTAAAATCGTTCACTTTCTAAAATTAGCAACTTCGGGTCTCGATGGGATATGATCGGCCCCACCTCTGCTTATCAAGATAAGATCGAGCTTCCAATTTAAGTGATTCAAGGTACCTCAAACCCTGTCTTGACCAATTTAAATCGACATCTTAAACGCAAGTTGCTCAGATAACATTGCCTGAGATTGATATAACTAAAGGCATAGGCCGCGATAGTTTTCGGTATAGTGTTGCTCCAATAGGCTCTCTGCTGTTCTCACAAAGTAAAGCTCACACTTTCCAATGTTCGACGAGGGCCAAGGATCGAGAGTGTTGAAACGTAAGGGTTTTGTGTTGAAAATAGTGTTATTTGTTAGTGCTTTAAAGCTCAGAGCTTATGTTTTATTAGAAAGTGCTGGTAAAGAATGGAAAATCTATTATGTCAATACTCAACATCGTCTTGGTGGTGGAAACTTGCCACGCCATGATAACGAGTGATACAAGACAGGAACTGAACATAGCGTGGAGGAAACCAACATTTTTCACAAGTAGGTCCTTCCAAGAATGCATCTCTCGAGATCATTGTATGTATAATTTAGACTCATCTGCAAGTCCGACTAGTCCTGTAATGTATAATGCTGCTACTTTCGTTATGTAAAAGAAAACGGTTCTGGTTCAAAGTTGCTGATATAATTGAATACTGAATTAATAGCGAGAACTAAAACACAAACTAACAACACCACTAGACAAAAATCACCCCTGTTCTTTCCCTTTATAACTAAAATTCCCGCCTATAGAATATGAAAGCTTGATGAAGACCAACGCTACAAGCTTGTTTGTGGTGGCTGGTAGGCCCCTCCATTACTCGCCGGGCAGCTTGTTGCGAAGAGGGTTGAGGTTCCAGTCTGTGACATCCTGATATGCTCTTCGTTCTCCGTTAGGGGGCATGTTCAGGCCGGGATCCTCGGAGTCACATCTTCCATCGCAGTGGATCAGCTTGTTGAGGGGAATACGGAAGTCGAACTCCATCTGGCCACGGACGCACACGTTGCCGTCACCCGCGTTTTGCTGAACGTTGCCGTTGGAACACTTGGCGCAGGTGCGCTGAGCCTGGCCCCAGACGTGTGCAACTCGGTCTGCGTACCAGATCTGATGGCAAAGGTTCTTGGGCGTGGAGTCTGGGTTGACCCATGTGCAAGTAACGGCAGAGCTTTCGGTAGTGCAAGTCTGTCTCAGCTTGTATTCGCTGTTTGCCCAGTTGTGACTGATGCCTTGGCTGAAGCCAAGATCAGCCTTGAGCGATGAGCCAGCGGGAGCCAGGCCAACAGTGAGGGAACGCTCGAGGATCTTGAAATCCCAGCCGTTTGTTTCCACGGTCCCAGTGGTGGAGCAGGTTTGCGTCAAGCCTGTGACGGCGACGCTGCACGAGCTGCCGGGATCTGCCGGGCAGTTGACAGCGGAACCGCTCTTTTGCCACGAGAAATACTCAATGGCCGCTTCGACGAGACGGTATTCAGTCCAGCAATGGTCTGCACCGCTCTGCTTATTGTCGCAATTGTCACGCTCACCATCCTTTGGGATTCGAACACCTTGGTTCACCGCCCAGCCTGGCTTGGGAATGCTAGGATCGCTAGGGTCGTAGTCGCATCCTGGGATCTTGCCAGCATAGTCGGTGACCGACGACCGCTTGGCATGCTCCCTAACTTCTTCGTCGGAGATCTTCAACTCTCCGATATGATAGCCGCCTTTGATGGCTTCAATATTGGCACGCTTGACATTGTCCGGCTTTCGTCCATACTCGCCCCAAGGGTCGATGACACCCGCCCACGGATCAGTCTGCTCAGGAGCGATGGGGTCTTGGGGAACTGGAGCGGGAATAGCAGCCGCCAGAGAGGCAAGGGCAAGCCCGAGGGCGATGGAATAGTGCATCATACTGGAGATGAAGATGGAGATATAGGCAGGAAGTTGAACTTCGGAAGTAGATGAGGTAGAAAGAGCGTAGTAAAGATGGAATGCTTTGATGCTGTTGGAGATGAAGACTAATTCCAAAGCTGTCCATTCTTACCCTTATATACTTGTTCATATCCGTATCTACTTCTCGGTCGGCCGCTGCCAGACTGAAAGGATCTGGACTCTCGAGCAGTTGCATTTCGAAGGAGCAGCAATCCAAATTACTAGAATCCTAAACCGAGGCGTTTTTTCCATCTGATGAGCCTACTCAACACGAGTTTCGATGGTATCTAGGTATGGAGACACTTGAGGTGTTGCTACAATAAGATTAAGGGTCCGAGTCTGGGCAAAAGCTTAATTATCTGGTTGCCTATCATGTATGCACTGCGCCACCATCTGCAGACCACGGGGTTGATCCTGCCCCCCACTTAACTCTAAATGTGCCAAGAGCCAGTGCTGAAGAGGAAAGACCTCACGCGCTTATACTGCCAGGGCCAACCTCGTCCCTTACATTTCGTCCACTTGAAACGAGGCTCATAGATGGTTTAGTGTACATTTCTAGCTGGAATGGCTTTTAGCGCGGAAGGTTTGAGATCCCACTGCGCCGAAGGATTAAACTGCGGCCACGATCTAACTTTGTTACTTGTCCCACGGACGGTCTGTTCGGTGTTTGCAGTCACTATTTTGATAATCTCCTCCACCCTTTACTGGTTCCTAACTGGAAGGATGTGGTTTGCATGAGGCGAGGCCGGCGGTTGGGCGCTTTTGCCTGAGAATAGTTATTTTTAATTCCTACTGCGCAAAACAACATTGCTGAGACATTGGCTCAAGGGTCAGTCTGACGCTGCCCCGTTGTGATGTAGTATGCCTACATGAGATTTAGAATGGTTCTAACACATTGTTGCGGTGTGATTTGTATTTCTTGAGTACTGCTTTGTTGGGCTGATCTTGATCCATTATAGTGAGCCAATCAATCGTAAACACTGGAACTGGAATGAGAGAAGACTTCGGAGAGTGATCATAAAGCACAAGAAATTTATCACGAACAATGGGCGAAGATGTATCATCTTGGGTTTCTTTGGTGTCCGTCGCTGGTGGTGTCACGATAGGGTAGGAGGTTCATTGTAGAATATGGGTCCTGAATTACTTGTTTAGTCGGCGTGCAACAGTGCCGCAGAGAGTCATTTCTGCTGTTACATAATGACAGGCTCCTCTCAGTGTCTCTTCATTTTAAGGATAATCATCAATAGCGAAAGCAATGTGTAATATCACCTTTTGACTCGAACACAAGCTTAAAATTAGGATTGTCGATGAGATACTTCAACCTCATTAGTCGAGAGGGACAGGGCGGGCCAATCAGTTCTTTACTAGACCGAGTCGGATGGGGCGGAATCGACTCAAGCCCAAACGGCCACACCTTAATCGCCTAGTGCAGGAGATTGGGGCTATGTCATCTCAGCGCCTAGCTTATTTCCCTCAAGTTTCACCAACCTCACGCCTCTCGTCGCCTCATCCTTCTTTCTTGTTGGCTGGAACAAGTAGAAATGTAACGCAACTAAAAGGGGATAACCAATAAGGCCAATTGCAAGGTATAGATGTCGTGTGTCGATTGCCTGGAAGGATGTCACTCCCTTGCATATTGGTCCAACCCCTCCCAGGTCTCAGAGTCCGAGGCTCCGAGGCTCCGAGTCCGAGGCCAACGCTCAGACCACAAGTCAGCAGCGTGCTTATCAACGAGCGACCCGATAACACTGAGCGCTTTCCATCAACTGGGGCTAAGGGAATAATTTGAATGGACAGAAGTGTGAAACTAACAGTAAACAATAAAACAAAAGCGGCTGAAAACGCCATTACCTAGTATATTTGATGCTGAGGGTTCACTTCAAACAAGACGTTGATATAGCTGGATGATTCAACCATATTGTAACAATGCATCCATATCTCGCTGATTGCTGGTATCGCGTGATTGGTTCCCGAAATGATGACAATATTATCTCCTTTTACTGCTGCCTGTGCATCAATCCTACTGCTGACTGTGGATCTCGCTATACTTGGAACCAAGTCAACAAACTCCGGTTCAACGACAGTTGGCACCCCAGGAACAACCTTGATGACTAGCTTCAATTCTTTTTGTGGCCCCTGTATTTACAGTCCTGGACATAGGAGCGACGGGGGCCATGCTCCATGTGGTATTTTAACAAGTCTTGCAACTAAGGAGTGCATGCGCTCACAATCTTTGCTAATGAGCTGATGCCGTTTGTCGATGAGACTTGAAAGATCCGGCAGACCTCTTCTCCTAGTCACGATGCAGCGTAAGGAACAAGGATAGAAGATATCAATGAAAAGAAAACTAAACTAATCGAAGCAGTAAAGGAGAGGTCAAGAGAGCACTCGACTTTCGACCAAGTCCCTCTTGTCGTACCCGTCCCTCCTGGTAAACTAACCCCTCAACGCCAAGGTGATATTCACCACTCCCGAGTCAACAATGACTTTTGGAGATACACAAAAAAAAAGCATAACTAACAAATTCAACCCCCCCAATCCCTTGCAATGGAGAGCCATTAGCTTCCATTGCACCACCCAAAACTTCCATCACCCTACTCGATCTTGAGAGGGAGAACCTCATAGATTTCTCCCTGATGTCCGGGCAACGCCGCCTTCCATGGCAGGTACAGGTCATTCCAGAAATCGAAGCTCTGCTCATGTCCCATGTCACTCTCCATGACTTGATCCTTGGTGGCCGCCCAGATACCAGCCCAGTTTGCTCCCATGGAGAGGTCGATGTGCTTGGACAACTTCAGCATCTCCAGCCAAACCTTGCTCTGCTCGTCGTTGGCAAAGGGAATGGCCACTTCGGCACTCTCGGACTGGCCAGGGTTGAGCTGAACAAGGTCACCGAGAGTTGTGGGTCGGTAGCCGTGGAGTTGACCACGGGACCTCACACCAAACTGAACGTTGCGGATGCCGGTCTGGTAGCTGAAGTATCCCAGATCGGCCGCGTGGGGGCTCAGAGGCGATACCTCCTTCCACAAGGTGATGGGAAGGGTGCTGTTGTTGGTCACGTTGACCTTGATGGTGATGGGTGAGGCCTTGACTTGCTCAAACGAAACAGTGACGTTTCGGATGGCTTGTCCAGCCTCACCAATGATAGACTTCCTCTCCTTCACGAAGGAGAGGCCACAACCCTCGTAGCCCTCACAAGGGCCGATGGGGAGGAGGGCAAGGGCCTTCTCACGCTGCCCGGCAATGACCTTAGGGTCGATGGAGTGTCCAACGAAGTCGACATCAGTGTCGTTGGAGGCGGGAACGGCAGTAGCAATGCGAGGCCCGGCAAGGAACGTGTCGAGAAAGGCTGTGCCATGCTCGACCAGGCTGGAGACAATTGTGTTGCCTGCCCCAGGGACTGGAGAGGCAGCGACAAGGGCCGAAAGAAGGGCAATGCCCATGAGAAGTTTGGCAACGAAGTGCATTGTGATTGTGGGTGAAGGTATCGAGCTGTGGATACTTTGTTGTGTTGTGATGTGATGCCTGTGTGTGTGTGCTAGCCAAAGAGGTTTGCAAAGTTGAGGATGTAGGTGGTTGAAGGTGATGGAGAATTCTCTTGTCGAGCCGGGAGAGATAGATATTTATAAGAATCCGAGGAGATGAATCTGAGTGATTTGAGGGCTGGAGATACTGCTAAACTTGGTTCTTAAAAGCAAGACAAGTATACACTTTCGTTATGTGGAAGCATGGTATCATAAACTGAAGCTAGATGTGAAGGTTTAATGCGCATAACCTATCTTGATATGTCTCGTAGAGATACTGGTATGTTGTGCATGAGCCTAATTCCCATTTGGGACATGTATGGATTCCCAGTTGATGATGCTCTCGCTCGCGGCTGAATTGAGAAACCATATACACACACTTTGGCGCCCCAGCCAATGAATATTCATCGGAACCTACGGTATTCACCGCGGAAGACGACCTTATGGATCTATGGGACATGCTTGTTACGCGTTTCGTTCAACATAACACGCTCGAGATTTAAAGCCAAAGTAAAACATTTGTTGCTTAGCCGATATTGAGGAGGAAGCTTGATTATTATTGACTTTGACCTCATCTATGTCCTTCTGAAATAGACCAAGGTTACAAGATAAAAAAACATATTAAGTTTACCACATTAGGCCACCAAAGACGATGCCCTCAAATACAGTTTTTCTCTCAGTACCGTCACAGCAATAAGAGGAAGCTTGATTGAGGGGCGATTTTACATGATGACCGAACGTTCCGAAAATCGCTCCCTCTTTCACCTTGTGACGTTGGATCGTAGAAACTTTGGGCATGATTCCAGCTGACGATGTTTCCTCGTTAAATGCTCATATTCCCTGTTATAACTAATTGAAAATACTAAAGCTACAACTGCTATCAATCAGTATGAAAATGTGTATAGATTGAAAGGTGTTAAAATCTATCACATCAGGACAGGCATCAAAACCTTCTTCCTTTCTGTAAGTAGATCCGTTAGAAAATTGTGCAGTAGAGGCTCCATATCCATCTGAGCAGCAGCGTTTAACCACTTGTCCAAGCTCACAAGGCTGTATTCTGTATCCTGGCCGTCTTCCTCTTGCAGGTGACGTCTCAGTTGGCTGACATGTAGTTTCTCGACATTGCAATGATGCACGAACTTGGCTGTGTTCTCTTCTGTACTTGTCATTCTGACCATCTCAAGTGCACCAAGGACAAGTTGACCGGAAACACCTTGAAGTGAAACAAGATCAAGAGGCCCTTCGATGTGGTCGTGTAGTTCAGGTACCATACTCAAGGCTCGTGAAGTATTCAATATGGCAGCCATCAAGTCTAACTTCGGGGCACCGGCTCCGACAATACTGGCTGGCCGATGAATGACCACAGGCAGACCGCACTGCTGGCTCACTTGCTCCAGAATCTGCTCAGCCACCCATTTACTGTCTTGGTATCCGCTTTGAGAGTCAGGACTGGGAATGCGATCGCTTGAAGACTCTTCATGAAGTGTGGAGGGCTTATCCCTGTGGTCGGTGGTTGGTACAAGCGCCACAGCTCCAGTCGAGACAAAATGGAGAGGGATGGACCGTACGAGTGCCATGCGGCAAAGCGCGACAGTAGATGCCACGTTAGATTGACGCAAAGACTGGTATGTCTTGAGGAATGAGACCTGGGCTCCGTTATGGATGATGATGTCGGCACGACTGCTCAAATGTCGGAACTCGTCATCAGCAAGACCTAATAGAGGCGATTCGAGGTTGCCAACATGTTCGTAGATCTTGTCACTTTGGACTGACACCCGACGTGTCTGGGCATCGGAATCACGAATAGCAATACAGTGCACCTCTCCAACACGATCGTCGTCAACAAGACGCCGCGCGATGGAAGCTCCCAAGAAACCGGTAGCACCTGTAAGCACCACAACTAGACGACCTGAGTTCGCTTGGGTAGTGTCGTTGGTATGTGCCTGAGGTTGAGAACGTATGGCCTCACGACACCAGTATGCTACTTCTTCTTTCCAGTCCATCTGCAATGTCCGGGTCTCGGCGCTACCAGAGACATCCTGGTTGTCCAATTCAGAAACCAAAGCCGTCATACCGCTTAGAGAGTTGTGATGGAAGAGATCGGGCAGGCGCAACTTGATAGGCGCAAACTCCTGCTCTAGTAAGTGTCGGAGCTCGATAAGGTTCCGAGAGTTTCCACCGAGGTAAAAGAAGTCGGTGCTAGAATCCAGGGTATCGACTGTGATATCCTCAAGAACCTGTTTCCAGATTCTGGCCACTTGAAGCTCACCCTTAGACAAGTACGTATGCACGCTTTTAGCACTGGTTTTGGACTGCCCTTGTTGTTTTGCATGTCTGGGAGGGATGGGGTACTGATCGATGGCAGCCCTGTCAGCTTTTCCGTTGGAGTTTGTCGGGATCACAGGCACGGAGATCCAGACTGTAGGACGCATGTATTGAGGCAAGGGAAGATGTTGTCCAAGTCCGTGCATTGCCCAATCCAGACCCTCCTGACTAACATCCCTGCTCAGGACGATGAGAGCAACAAGAATCTCATCATCCGGACGCCACGAAACTGCGGCGTTACTGATCGCTTTGTTGGAACAGCGGACGATGATAGCAGCGATATCCTCAAGCTCTACTCGCTGGCCCCGGATCTTGACCTGACTCATCTGGCTGCCAATGCGGCCCAGGACCGTTAGGGTACCATCGTCCGGAGACAAGCGGCCGACATCACCAGTACGATAGACAGGGACTCCCGAGGGTAGACCACTGCTTCTCATAAGACTTGAGTCGATGAATCGATGTTGAGTTTCCTCGGGCCTGTCAATGTATCCGGGACTGATGGAGTATTGTGAAGAAATACATATCTCGCCAGGGAAACCAGAGGGTACAGGGCTCAAGTTCTCATCAACGATAGTGAGGCTATAGTTTGGTAAGACACGGATGCCATCGCTTTCAGCAACAATATCTTGCTCGGTCTGGTACGCAATTAAGCCCCTAGCACAACCCAGATATGTTTCCGTTGGACCATAGGCGTTGAATAGCTTCAGAGAAGGAAGAGACAGATCCCTGAAAGCCCGTCGTAGATGGTGTGTGACTTTCTCACCCCCTGCATGAGCGTATTGCCATTTATCACACTGCTTCAGATGATCGAATCCATGCTGAAACATCATGTGATACTCAGAAGGGACAATGCAAGTGTATGTTACAGCTTCTGAGAGCATAACCTTGGCGAGGTGTCGGGGATCGCCTCGTCCGTTTTGGCCAACCACAATCAAGGTGCCACCGCGAGCCAAAGCGTTGAAGATCTGGTCAAGCGCCATATCGAAGCCATGAGACGTTTGATGAAGAACAACTTGTCGCTCTCCAACCACATCTGCTAGAACATAGATCTGATTCAAGAGGCCCAAATGGGTCAGTCTGACGCCTTTGGGCACGCCGGTTGAACCACTGGTGTACAGGATGACAGCATCAGCACATCTCTTACTCAGATTCAGAAAGCCATCAAAGCAAGACGAGGCTCTAGGTTCCGTAAGCTCTTCTAGGCCTAGCAGGAGGTCATCCGCGGCTATGCCCTCACTGCCAGCATTGACTAGTACCTTTGCGAGATCGGCAGTATCCTTGGAAAAAATGATATGACGAGGTTTGCTATCTCCAAGAATGGCTACGAGTCTCTCGTGATGGTTACGCGCATCGAGAGGGACCCATGTCAAGCCTCGTCGAAGAACTGCCATGAGGACGCAGATTGAGTCGATATCGGGAAGAAGCAGAACAGCGATGCGTGATCCAGGGATTATTTCCTTCGATTCAAGTCCTTGAGAAATTTGATCCACTCTTTCTATCATCTTGGAGTATGTGATCTGGTTACCGTCATCTTGCTTGATGGCTGTCGAGGTTGGAAATTTTGCTGCAATCCTCATGATCTGGTCAATAAGAGTGCCCTCCCATGTTATGTCAACTGGAAAGTGTCAGCAGGGGATCTCACATTCGACAGACAGGTGAGTCATCTTACCTTCAGGTCCCAGGCCTAGATTCTTGGCCTCTCTCATGGCTTGTGAATCAACAAGAGGACAACTCCTCACTGGAATAGTAGAATCTTGTGCAAAAGATCTCAACATATGCATGTACCACTTCATCAGCATCTTTGTATCCGCAGAACCATACAGATATCGCTGCGTAGTGAATGAAAGAACACAAGATCCATGAGGAGTGTCGGAGACTTCAACAGCTATATCATATGAATTCTTGGCGGCCATCGCGGCCATCCAGTCAATCTTTCCATCTCCAAACTGACTCGAGGATGGGATGCCGAGACGATAGTTGAGGATGACTTGGAACAGGGGATGATGGGTGCTGTTTCGAGATACCTTGAGCTGGTCTAGAAGCATCTCGAACGGTACTCCAGCGTTCGCGAGACCCTCCATGACCGTATGTCTGGTGCGCTGGGCTAGCTTGTCGAAAGTCTCGTTGGGCTTCAAATTGACTCGCAGGGGTAGCAGGTTGAGATAGCATCCCAGAGCCTCAGCATCGCCATTCACCAGCCCGCGGTTTGAGTCGACGATACCGATATTGATATCGTCACTGTCGTTCAGACAGCGAGCCAGGAGGGCATGGAAACTGGCGAGATAGAAGTGGAATGGGGTAACTCGTAGCTCTGAACATTTGCCCCTTATCAACGAGCATAGATCGGTGTCAAGAGTGATATCGAAAGTGTCCAAGTCATAGTCGAACAGCGACTTACGGCTCCGCGTTCTTGCAAATGGAAGTAAGGGCAGTGCTCCCAAGGGTCGTTGATGGATGTCCTTCCAGTACGCGATCTTATCCGCCAACTTGATTGTGGTGCACTCTGACTGTATTGCAGTAGAAACGTCGATTGCTTGAGGGGGAGAAACACCTAAAGGAACCCCCGCGTAAGCCTTGGTTAGATCCGTAAGGAAAACTATAGTGGCCTGAGCATCCATGGCGATATGGTGATGTACGAAGATAATGTAGTGAAGGTTCGGCGAAATCGAAAGTACTGCCACTACCATCAACTTGCCACTTGCAATGTCAAAAGCATGCTTGCGTAGCTGTTGGACTTGGCCATCCACTTCAGCTTCAAAATCGAGATGCATGTGTAAGACCTCGATTCCAGACTCGCCCGTGACCGCCTGGACAGCCCCCTGGGTGCTTGTGTCAACAAAGTAGGCGCTGCGAAGAGCTTCATGGCGTTTTGTCACCAAGTCTAAGGCAGTCTGGAACCGAGTAAAATCAAGACTTTGTGCATATCTACCGTAGAATAAGACATTTTGACTGGACCTGTCGGAAAGATACTCGTGTAGAAAATGCAGAGCTTCCTGGGAGTGAGACATGCGTCCCATACGGTCATAGTTGTCAATGCTTGGGACTTCCGGTTTCGCAATGTTTTCTCCATCTTTAGTTGACGCAGCGACGGAAGGAGAGGCAGTACTATCAGGCGAGCCTGGAGTGTTGAGCCATCTCTCGCTTTCAGCTGGTGGTTCAGAAGACGCTTCCGAGGGTGAAGTTGAGGATATTTCGTCAGAACCAAAAGCGATACTCGGCCCAACGGGGATGTCAGAAGACGCTATCTCGCTCTTTTTTGCACCTATGTTGATCACCTCAGAAACAACCTCGTGGTCCTTGAGGGAGATATCGAGTTTTGACATGACTTCGATGCTAATATCGGCAATGGTAGCATCACTCAAGATCCTCAGCGTAGGCACATCGACTGAAAGTTCTTTGAGGAACCAGGACCGCAATTCAACGGCAACCAAAGAGTCAATGCCCAGAGATAGAAGTGCAGTCTTGGGATCCATTGGAGATCCCGTGTCGGCCAACTGAAGCACAAGACGCAGTTTATGAGAGAGAGCTGATTCTATAGCAGCCAGGATATCGCCATCACTACCGGCCTCCGAGATGGACTGTCGGAGTGTCTTGATGGGCCCAGAGCCTGTGCCCGTCTCTGTTACCTTCTGCTCTTTTGACGATACGTAATGGGAAAAGCGCGGGAATCGTTTCCAACTGGCCGTGTTGGACTCAGCGAGGCCGGTATGAATCTCAGGATCAAGTCCACTTCCCGGCCTGCCAGCTTCAATAGCCTCGGCCATGATAGTGTGAAACTCGGGCTCAGAGATGGACATATACGCCGCTGCCTTCATCTGCGCCTCAAGTATCTCACCTGCGTTGCGCCACATCCATCCAAAGCCGACTAGCATGGCAATGTCTATGACCGAAGCGGACACGCCACGTGCGCGGCGTTGAGAGGCCAGGCTGGCCATGAACATGTTGGCGGCAGCGTAGTTTGACTGTCCAGGGTTGCCAATGACTCTGGATAAAGAGGAAAAGAGGATAAAGAACTCGAGCGAGTCCGAGTGGAAGAGATTGTCGAGGAGCTCGCTGCCTCGTACTTTGGGTTTTAGAACAGCCTGGAAGTCGTCCAAAGACATGGTGCTAAAGGGCCTATCTCGAAGTACCATGGCACCATTCATCACACCGCCAACGGGCGGCATGGTCTCAAGAATCTGTCGATGAACTTCATGGAGCATCTTCTCGTTTGCCAGGTCAAGCGAAAACACTTGAACCTTTGCCCCCTTCATCTCCCAATCACTTAGGAACCGGGAGTCAATATTAGGCTTTCGGCTAGATAATGCTATATGTCGTGCGCCGTTGTTGATCATCCAGTTGCAAAGACCGAGGCCGAGCTCGCCGGTCAGACCTACGAGGAAGTATGTCTTGCTACCTGAGAACAGGTTCTTGGTGTCTAGGGGCTTCACAATGGCCGTGACATGCCTTACAGGCTCCCAGTTGACTATGTCCAAGGGTCCAGAAATGTGTGGTGCTGTTGCCCGACTTGTGGGAAGTTCATTGACAGGTGTTGCAGGGTAAGTAGGGCACTCGGCCATTGGGGACCTGACCATCCTTTCCAAAACTTGTCGAGTCTCGTCAACCATGAGTGAGACGTTGAGATGGCTTTGCGAACTGGCCTGAATTGCCAAGTGACGGACTTCTGAAGTTTCATCGAGACGGGAGGCCAAACGTGTGTAGAAGCCGGAGATTGGTTCTTTTTCAAAGGTCAAAAGGCAGCCATTGTGGCTTAGTTTCTGAGATACAAGTTCCCTATCCGCAATAAATGGGTGAATGACAACTGGGCTTTGGTCATCACCATCCTCTGATAGTTGAGTAATGTTACTCGATGTTGTCCAAAGGACGTCAATACCATGTTCAGATGCTATTTCACGGGCAATTCGTGCAATGAGCGGATCAGCAGCGTGCACCCAGAGTGTAGCCTTGACGTCTTCCAGAGGCTTGATAGCGCTTTCGCAGAGGATTCGAATCAGGGCAACCCTGAGCAACGCCGGGAGAAACGGAGTGCTCTGCGTACCTGAGGACTGACGAATCAGCATGACCTTATCAGCGGGAACCCTGATCATGGAGCTGTTTGTCGAAGTCAATGCGAGGACGACTTCTGTCGACTCGACAGTTGTGCCGACGCAGATGTAATAGCTTTGTCCATCTTTAGTGACCAGCGGGAAGAGTGAGCATGCCTGAACACATATCTCAACCAGTGAGGAAGAGTCAACAGTGATCTGATGGATACTAGGACTCTTCTCCAACCAGCAAACACCACTAGGTGATTCGATTCTAAGGGTCACTGGTTCCTCTGAAAGGTCAACCCGATCCTGGATCGTACGCCGACCAGAGTTGATTCTCTTGTTCGGGGCTTCCTCAGGAAGAATCCTTGGGATACACAAGTCACCGTCACAAATAGCAGTTTCAGTCTCACGAGACCACACCACATCCTCAAATTCGGGACCCTCGGTGCACAACATACGTAGGAGCATATTGGACAATAGACGGGCTGCATCTTCTGTCTCAGTTGGGTCCAAGTCAACGAACTGAAGATTCAAGTACGCTAATTCCTGCATCACAGAACGTCCAAGACCGACCATGATATTGGCATATGGGTCGTCAGCGCGGCATCCTCGAGTTGCCCACAAAATCGTACTGGAGTTATTGAATACGCTTTTTAGGGCGTTGAAATTGGTATCATCAATCTCGCGGAAGGTAGCCTTTTGTAGGTCCAGGATGGAGATAACAACGCTGCCGATGGGAAGAGTACCCTCGGCCAAACTGGGGTCTCGAAGTCCACGGGCAACCGAGATGCTGCTTGAGAAAGGACAGAGCAAGTTCTCTATCTTGTCCATCAGTCTCGTGAGCTCCGGTCCACAGGACTCAGGGCCTATGAGAACCATATGACCTATATGAGGCGCCAATATGTGAGAAGGTCCCATGAGAAGAGGGTCGCGCAGTGTCTGAACTCGATCATCCAAAGCTTGAGTGGTAAAGACCGAGAAAGTGTATCGGTTCTCGTCCTCAAGGTCACGGCACTGAATGTCAACGCCAGAGAAACCTTGACGACGGAGAATGACCTCCCACTCGTCGATCGAGATAGTAGGGTGATTGATTCGTCCTTCTTCCTGTCCGAGCCACCAGCCAGGCAGTGCAGAGAAGATAGTCTGGATCCACAAAGCCTCGCTGGTGATCTCGAGCAGAATCATTCGACCACCAGGCTTGAGTAGCTTATGGCAGTTGGACATAGTTTCGTCCAGATGCTTGGTTGCGTGAAGAACATTGGCAGCCATGATGACATCGAACGAGTGAAGCTCATAACCCTGCTCCTCAGGATCTCGCTCAATATCTAGCGTCTTGAAGATCATTTTGTGCGCATGGCTTGAGAATGCGGAAGCAGCCTTCTCGAAAAAGCCAGGAGAAATGTCTGTGTATGTATAGGAGGCAAAGTTGGAGTTGAGGCATCGTAGAGCTGTGGTGGTCGTGCCTCCAGTTCCCGCACCAATCTCAAGAATGTTCATCTGCGGATAGCGGTGAGCCAGTTGCCCAACTAGCTCTCCAACCTGCCTATTGGCTGTTTGTCCACCTATGCAATCCTTGTAGAGTCTATTCAAGACGTCGTCCTCCATCAGAATTTGTAGCGGGGGTATGGTTCCTCGGACAATCTCAGCATACGCCTGACCGATAGCGTGGACGGCCCGGAGACTGATTTCATCTCCAAACTCGTTACGCCAGTTCTGGATGTCCTCTTCGCTGTCTGAAGACCACTCGGCCTTGACTCTAGGATGCTGGCCGTTCTCGATGCTGGGCAGTAGCCTCTCCAGAACCCATCCAAGGGAAGCCTTGTAGTGCCATGCCATGTTTTCCGACTGTATCTCAGACGTTGAAAGGCCGTCTCGCAAGCGTCTTAAGAAATAGTATGAAGTTCGTTCCAGGACCTCATAAAGCCTGTTGTCATCGTGACTTGCTCGAATGATCCTGTTGTTCTCAATACCGCCAGAAATATCCTTCCTCCAGACCGTGCGAGAGAAAAGCTTACGATCTTGGTCTGGACTCTGTGTGGTAAATGAGGTACAAGTTAGACCTTCAAGCTGACACTCTAGAGTATCACCGAGGGCAGAGTACAGGTCGACGTCGGCAACGATGATTTTGTTAGAGGCCTCACGCAGGGTGCAGTCGGCGCTGAAGTGCTTCTGTAGACTCTGGGAGTTCTCGCGCTGTTCTCCCACAGGACGTGGTGTCACCCTGATACGACGAATGCTGGTGGGAAGGTAGGCAGTCCACATGCGTCCGTCATTGGGATAACAAAAGGCAGAAAATACGCCGTGGAAAGAAGTATCAAGCACTGCCGGGTCCACCAATAATTCATGTCGGTCGTTCTGAGACATAGACACAGTGGCGAAGCCCAGTCGTCTGTTGATAGACTTGGCAACAAAGTCACCAGAATAGTCAAGACCAATGCTACTAACGCTAGAGTAAAATTGATCAAGGTCAACATCTGTCAGTGGGAGTCGTGGCTCGCTCCTTGCTGGCTGTAGAGCTTGAGCGGAAGTGTTACTTGTCATAACAGTAGCTGACCCGGTAAAGTTGCATTTGCTCTGTTCGTCTGCACCAGCATCGGCCTCAACACTGAAACAACTAAAGTCGGCAATGGTAGTCGTTGAATCCTTCTTGCGCGTGTGTATGGTGAAAGTGACCTCAGTACCGATGGAACTCTGCTCGGACAGGGTGATCGCTCGGTGGATCTTCATGTCATTGAGCTCAATTACTCTGGTCTTATCTTGTTGATCGGGGACCAAGTGAGACACCGCTTCGATTGCCATACATACATAGCCAGCGGCAGGGAAGAGAACTTGGTTCTGGAACTTATGTCCGCTCAACCACTCCATCTCGCTCACCCTCATGATCTTGCGCCAATGCACATCTTGATGGTTGCCACTGATGGTAGGAACCCCAAGCAGTTTGTGTTCTGACTTTTGACGACTTCGCCAGAGCTTGGATGTGCGTGATTCCCAGAAGAGTGACTTGGCATGATCCCACGGGTATCCGGGTAACTCTTTGCAAACTTGGGGCCTGAAGTCTCTAGGATCAGAAACACAGGCTCGAGCAAAAGCTTCAAAGTCAGGCAAAGGCTGCTGACCCTGATCAACGTGAACGTGCCTCCATATGAAGCCCAAAGCCTCAGAAAAAGCGCAAAGGTCGTTTTCCCCTCTCTTGAGCAAGCCACAGTATGGCAGCGCAATGCCGGTCAAGGCTTTGATGAGGTCGCTAGCAGGGCCTCGCAATGCGGGGTGAGGACCAACTTCTAGCACAAGATCCAGGCGTTGACTCTCCTGCACAGCTCGATCTAGGGCTTGAGAGAACATAACGGGCTTTACCAGATTGTCTACCCAATACTGACCAGAAAATGTCTCCGGTTCGTGTGTGTAACGTCCAGCTGATCCATGCACACTTGAGTACCAGATACAGTCGCCGTTGACGTCGGTCCTGCGTACTTTGATACGGCATTGGAGCAACGAATTCAAGTAAGCTTCGGAACAGGGCTTCATATGGTGGGAGTGATATGCCTTGTCTACCTGAAGTTCTCGAGCGAAAGTCCCCTCTGCGTCAAGAACCTCCTTTGCTTCAACGATGGCATCTGCGTCTCCAGAGACGGTGACACTGGACCTGGCATTGCTTGCAGCGACTGAAATGCGGCCAACAAATCGAGGTCGCTCACAGAAGTCCTTGGCGTTTTGGAAGGATAGACCTATGGCCATCATCTTTCCAGGCTGGCCAGTGGGCGATGAGGAAAGATGGGAGTGTAAGCCACGGTAGTATGCAATGCGGATCGAGTCTGATGCAGATAGATACCCAGAGGCATATGCAGCAGCAATTTCGCCTGAAGAGTGTCCAAGAACCCCGTGAAAGGAGATTCCTGCGACACGCGCAAGATCAACGAGAGCAATCTGCACCGCTGTACAGATGGGTTGCGCAATCTCGGCAATCTTGACGCGAGATCTCTTAGCAGGTGCCAGAAGCTCAGAAGAGAGAGACCACGAGGGACCATCAGGGAGATCGTCCAAAGATTCCTGAAGCTCATTAATCGTCTGTCGGAAGCGGGTAGATTGTTTGTAAAGCTCTGCGCCCATTCTAGGCCACTGAGCACCTTGGCCGGTGAAGACACCCAGGATCCTGACCGGATATTTCTCAGAGACCCGCGTGGCTTTCGAAGACTGGATGGAAAGTGTGTTGACATCGCTGCTATCCGAATCTAGTCGCCGTATCATGTCTTCTCTATCAACCACTGCGAACGCTGTTCTGAAAGGAAAGTGCTCGCGTCGAAGCTGTAAAGTCCAAGCTAAATCTTGCAGATTGACTGTTAGATTAGCTTTGAGAAATTGGGACAGGCTCAACGCTGAAGACATCAGACCCTCCTGTGAGTTGGCAGATAGAGTTAATGGCCCCCAGTGCTGTCTGTGTCCGTATCCCTCGTCTCGATATGACATAGAGGCGTCCCAACTCTCAATGATCGCGTGTGCATTAGTTCCACCAAACCCAAACGAGTTGATACTGGCCCTTCGGGGCACACCCTTTGGTAGTTCCGGCCAGGATTGAAGACTAGTAGGAACTTCCAAGAACTCATAGAACGGCTTTATCTTGGGATTGAGGACGTTGAAGTGAAGATTTGGGGGAACCTGTCCACGTTTAACAGCTAGAGCTGCTTTGAGCAACCCTGCTAGTCCGGCCGCTCCTTCGAGATGCCCAATAACAGTCTTGACAGATCCGACGTAAAGCTTCTCAGTTGTGTATGGATCGATTCGTTCGGAGAAGAAGGCATCTCTAATAGCACGGGCTTCCTTGGGATCACCTGCTTGGGTGCCAGTTCCATGGGCCTCAAAGTACTGACACCGGTCATGTCGACTTCGCCAGTCCAAGCCACATTTGCTGTATGTTGATTGAATGAGTGAAGCTTGCGCTTGAGAACTGGGAACAGTAAGTCCTTCGGACCGACCGTCTTGGTTCACTCCGGTCTCTCTGATGATACACTCGATGTCATCGTTGTCCGCCAGGGCTTGGCTCAGTGTCTTAATGATGACGGCTGTAAAGCCCTCACCTCGCGCGTATCCATCAGCACCAGTATCCCACATTCTGGAACGGCCTGTGGGCGACAGCATTGATAGCTTGTTCCGTGTTAGTTACCAAAAGAGACAATGTGTGGTGCGACTCACCTGGGATTCATAAATGTATTTTTCTGGGCCTAGGATAAGATTCACGCCGGCTGCCACAGCCAAATTGATCTCACCACTTCTCAACGCTTGTACAGCCTGATGCAAGGCCACCAAGCTTGAAGAACAAGCTGTGTCAATGTTGAGAGACGGACCTCGCCAGTCAAAGAAGTATGACACTCGGTTTGCAATGATGGCTCTGCTTGAACCCGTAGCTGTGTATTGTGGGGCACATGAGACATCCTTGTTGAGTATATCGTAGTAGTCGTCTGTCATCTGACCAACAAACACACCAGTGTCAGATCCACGAAGCTCTGACACTGCGTATCCGGCTGATTCGATACCTTCATAGACAGTCTCAAGGAGCAGCCTTTGCTGAGGGTCCATACTTTCAGCTTCTTTGGGGTTGATGTTGAAGAATGCATGGTCAAATTCACCCACATCTTCCTCGAGAAGGTAGGAGTGAGAGACGTTAGAGGTCTGTGTATCTGTGTTAGAAACTGACTTGAATCGGTGTAGGTATATGACATACTCCATGATTAGCACTCTTGGGATGGTGGAATGAGTGCTGATTGAACTTGGTACGGGGAATCTCTTTGCGAAGATCTGGAGGATCTCGCAAAATCTGCCAAAGTTTCGATGGAGAGTTGGCACCCCCTGGAAACCGACAGCTAGCTCCCACAATTGCCACAGGTTCAGTCTTCCAACTTTTGCTTTGCGCCATTTCTGTGAAGCTGGATTCAAAAGATTTCAGCCTTTTGATATTCTCTCAAGTGTAGTGCATTGACTTTCTAGAATTGTGAAGATTATTTTCTTGCCGGTCATGTACTATGAACTAAATTTCCGGCAGTTCATAAGGAACGTATTAAACATACTTGGTTTGTTTCATATATCTGATCTACATACAGCACGTAGCCAAGAAGCGTGAAGGTGAGTTTGCCACTCCTTAGCTTGCGCTAGTGACAGGTTTAGGCAAGTAGATTACATGCCGAGCGGCGCGGTGTGTTCAGTTTACCGTTGCCAAAACCCTCCGTGGTCGGCATATTCTCCAGTCATCCTCCCGACGGTCTGTTTGACTATTACACCGAGTCTTTGCCAATACCGGGATACCACGGGTACAGGCGCAATACGTCATCCGATTCACATATCCTGTGAAATGTTAAGATGGCGAAGTGAAGCGTCGTGAAATTCGATGAAATGTAATTTGTCTTTCAAGCAAAATGACTGTCCGAAGTGCTCTTGTTGGTAAATGTGCCGGTGAATACGAACTTATACACGATGTCCCCATTCCTGATCTACAGCAAGACCAGATACTCTGCCAGACCAAGGCAGTAGCGCTCAACCCAGCAGATGCAAAGACCATTGACAATTCGCCCAATCTAGGGATAGGCGGCTATGACTTCTCCGGGACTGTCGTTAAGGTTGGGGCCTCTGTGACCAGATTCAAAACCGGTGATGAGGTCTTTGGATTTGTGCATGGCCTCAACGCGGATAATCGGGACACTGGTGCATTCACTGACCATGTAGTCGCTACGGCTGAACTCTGCTGCAAAATGCCGGCGTCCATGACATTTGACCAAGCATGCACGATCGCGCTGGCACTGGGAACTGTGGGCTACGCCATATTCAAGCAGCTCGGGCTTTCTATGCCTGGCTCGGAGAATGGTGAAACGCCCGAATATGTTCTTGTTGCTGGTGGAAACACGTCTTCGGGTAGAATGGCAATTCAGCTTTTGAGACTGTAGGTACCAGATTATGATGACAACTGCATATCTTCAGCTAAAAGGGTTATCCAGATCTGGCTTCAAGCCAATTGTTACGTGCAGCGTCAGTGCCAGCGCCGCGATGAAGGACCTTGGCGCCGTTCAAACTTTCGACTACCGATCAAGCACGTGTGGCCGAGAAATTAAGAACTTGACACGCAATTCACTAGCACACGCTCTTGACTGCATCACCTCCGCCGACACCATGGCAATGTGTTTTGAAGCGGTGGGTGCCAAAGGAGGCAAGTATATTGGGCTTGAGGCTCCTCTTACGCAGGTCAAGTACACTCGCCGGGACGTCACTGTAGACTGGGTCCAAGCTCTGTCACTCTTCGGTAAGCCTGTCAGGCTAGACGGCGTGTATGGTAGGCCAGCTGCACCCGCGGATCGCCACTTTGCAGCCCATCTCTATAAGGAGGCTGAGAGATGGGTCGAACAGGGGTTAATTCGAGGCCCGAACTTCGAGCTTGGACAGGGAGGTCTAGAAGGTATCAAGGGCGGAATCGATCAGGTTCGCAAGGGCCAAGTCCAAGGCTACAAGTTGGTATACCCGATAGCTTAAACAGTTCACTTCTGTGTTGTGAGATATGTACTCAATATCATCGTGCAAGGATAAGAAATGGCGCAAATAGAGTGTTTCAGCCACAATCCACCTTACTCACCGATGTCAATCTCCGCTCTCATGCCAAAGTTCCGATCTTGCGATGTCGCTTATTCTCCCGTGCCGGGTTGTGCCTCTCAGCTTTGCTTCTAGGCGCGTATAAAGCATACTGACTTGGCACTCATAATTTCCGAATCCACCATCAACTCTTTTCCCTTTCTCGCCACGCTGAGATATTCGTAATAATCCTTGATCCCTATCTGCGACTCGTTCCTACCGTTGAAACCATGAAGCTCCCTACTGTTGCTTCTGTAGCCCACGCAGGCGTCAAGATGCTTTTGTTCGCCCGCCGTCGCCAAGACCTCACACCAGCTGAATTTCGCGACTATTACGAAAATGTTCACATGCCGCTCCTCAAAAACCTTTCGGGCAAAGTCTTTCCGAAATCGCACGACCGGTCTTACGTCGTCCGCGATGGGCCTGACTTCCTGGCTAAAGTAGTCATTGGAGACCAGGACGACTTTGAGTACGATTCCATGGCAATTCTGACCTGGAAGGACCAGAAGCACTTCGAAGCAACTTTTGCGCTTTACGGGAATGATGAGATCGGAAAGCAGATTAGCGAAGACGAGGCGAAATTTACGGAATGGGGCAGGGCTGTGATTGTCGTTTAGTTCAGTTCGGAGTCAATACAGTCAGCACACTCGTGGTCAATTAGTTTAGAAACTTTGATCAATTGGTGTTCTTTGTATCGATATACTCAGTCTATTTCCGTCAGATACCTTGCACTTACCGAGAAGACGCAGTGTCTTCGTTGTGTTATTTTGGGACGATGATCTAACCGGAAAACTTACCTCGCCCATCAATTGAGTCACCACGCCGTAAATGAGGGATTCGAGAGCATACCTCATTATTATAGAAATATGAGTGTTTGGAAAACAAGATGCCTCTGCATAAACATATAAATCTACTGTTTGTCAATGGACTGCCTTTGAATGCTGAAGACTTCATCCATCCACGAGAATATCTTGAGCTGAAACCGCGAAACAGCTCCTAACTTGGCCTGCAGTGAGCCTTGGCCAGGTCCCACAGGATCCCACATTGTCAAACCTTCCTCGCCACCTCTGTATTCGACCAGTTTCTGATAAGTCAAGTGAGGCTCAAGAGTGTAGATAGAATCTCGAGCACTTGTAACCATGACAGGACACTTGACTCGAGAGCATATAGGCTCTTCGCCTGGTGGCTCCAGAGAAATCCTTTCTAGCTGGCGTAGCGCTTCAATGCATGAGCGGGTACCAAAGGCCATCCGCAGGTGGCCAAACTCGAGTTGGTGTTGCATATTGAATCCTGAAGCCCACTCGAGCACTGAGTTGGCCTGGTTGTCTGATAGGTACTTAAGAAAGAATGGCGATCTTGAGCGAACTTGGGGCCCAAAGTCATAGAAGCCATCACAGGATATACAAGCCTTGATACGATGATCAGTAGCGGCACGTAGCGCAAAGTAACCTCCCATGGCCATTCCCATGACGGCGATTCGATCAAGGTCGATGTTGCATTCGGGATGCTCTTTGACGAACTTCCAAAGGTAGTCTAGGACAGTAGAAACTACAACTTCCCAGTCTTTGCGGATTGGAGGTTGGCCAGGACGTCGAAGCACAATGCCTTGCCCGGGCCCATCAAAAGTCATGACAGCATAACCCCGGGACGCAGAGCCTGAGCCGGTGACAAAGTAAACTTCTTCTTGCGTGGAGTCGAAGCCATTCAGAGCAAGTAGAAGAGGCGCCTTTTTATGACCTGCCGTAAGCTTTGTAGGCAAGTATAAGTATCCTGGAAGGCTGGTGTTTTCGTAGGGAATCTCCAATTTTTCGACAGGGTTATCGAAAAGAGCGCATGCGTTCTGGAAATTCGCCACTGATTTCTCCATGATGCTCAATAGCCTGCTATCTGAAGGATTGACATGGAGCATGCTAAACCGTTCACACTTAGTATGGGTTATTTTCGGCCAAATGTTGAAATCGAGACGTACTATTCGCTCGCTCGCCTGTAATTACAAGCCCTCAAGAAAGCCCATCTGGCAGCCTCTCTATCACCGACCTTCAGCGCTAGATCGGCCGCCTCTTCAGCGAATTCTGCTGCATCTGTCCACGCCAGGTACCAGCTTTCAGGATCATTCTTCTTGATCTTTGAAGCTGCTTCCAGACATTCGCCTACATCTGCGCCATGAGTCGGTGCCATGGCGAGCACGCGGACGAATTCGAAATTGAAGAACTGCCATGGCAGAATGTCGTGAGTCTGCGGCATTCTGAGAGGTATGATTGTTGATGTCACACTGGAGAGCTATCAAAAATGCGGGTGTGTATATTATGGAAATGATGGCTGGAGGCCGAGTCTCTTAGCTGAACTGAATCAGGCATGATCGGTTCAGCCGCTTCCCCGTATATAATTGGGGGCTGAGATCGGCGTCGGAGTCTTGGCTACAGGCACGGAGGATAGGTGGAGACGTTATGCACCGATCGGTGAGATTGTGGGGCTCTCCGGAGCACAAGGCGGCCGGGATCAAGTTCCGCGTGGCGACTTGGAAGAAGTAACAGTAGAGTGAAACGGTAGCAGCATTTTACCCAATTCATTGTCTTGGGACCTTGATCGGCGAAGTTCTCAGTGGGAGTTCAGCTAAAACTTTCAGCAGGGATTCGAAGTAGAGATAGTCTCTGGTCATCATAAGGTAATCAATCGTCTTCAGCATGTTCATATTCACAGCAACAATTGAAATGATTGGACTATGTTTTCACGGCGGGCACACAGCTCCAACAATCTCAACAAAGACAAACATGTATTTCAGAACGTATCTGACTGAAACCCTCCTAGATCTTCACCATCGTTGTCTTGATTTCAAGGCCTCCATGTTCAACTCGTCTGACAAAGTCAGGTCCCAAGACACCGGCCGTCAGACATCCTCCATGGATACCTTTGGGTAAGTCTCTATCATACAGCAGTGTAGCCGCAGCCTGAGCGACAATCATAGCAGCAAAAGGGTAGCCCCCCTCTTCGTAGCGTAGCTCAACGTGACAACCTTTGCCGTAATTCTTTGCCACAGTCTGGTCTGCCTCGATAAATGCTGCTGCAGTGAAAGGTGTGCTCTTGATTTTCTCATCGGAAGGTCCTACGCCTAGTGGAGGTGCCTTTCCACTTAGAAACTTCCGAAACCACCCATACTGCACCCATGAGAGCATAGTGAGGATGACATAGCCGCGAATCATATTCACAATGGCGCCAATGTAGGAACCCGCTCTTTCGTACTCGTTATATTGGAAGTTAGGGCCCCAGGTACTTTCGGGCCCACCAAGTAGGCCCCAAGATCGATTGACCAGACCCCGAGTCTGTGCGCCCGCTGGCGATGAGTTTGTCAGAAGTCCTAGTAGAGGATGCCTGTGAATCCCACGAACTAGTTTGATACGGGATGTGTATTGAACTGGTGTCAAGAAGTTTGGATCATCTGCTGCAGCGAGGACCTTGGGCCCTTCACTAGCAAACGACAGGATCGTCTGCATTGTGCCTCCACTAGTATCGCTCCTAAGTCCTAGATTAGCCTTATCGAATGATGTTGATGTGGTTGCATAGGCCTACTCAAGAAGGTCGATGCGCAGCGACATGACACCCATTCGTGCCGCCCACTTCTTTTCGAGCTCTTGGCATCCGTGAATGGCCAGGAGATCCATTGCCCCGGACCTAAAACCGCAGGCTTGTATCAACTATCAATGCAATTTGTCAGTTTCTACCATGGTACACTGCAGTAGTATGACTTACTGCGACGCCATTTTTTTCAGCTCTTTCGTGATACTTGTCGATCCAATCGCGGCACATGGGAGGGACAGCGGCACTGCAGGTTGATAGGGTATTAGACTGAAGGAGGGAGGGGAGAAAGGACGAAACACACCAATCAACATAATCGGTTCCTTGCTCAACGCACGCCCGAAGAATGTTCTCTCCATCGACGGCATACAGAACGCAGCTTATGCATACCTTGGCCCTACTGATGACATCGCCAAGGGTATGATCATCATCAGGCGTGACAATCTCAAGCTCTTATCGCCTCAATTAGTAAAGCGACGAAGGTCGAGATAGATTGTCTGACCTGGCTGGATTCGATCGGGATACTCATTTCTTAGTTTTGCTGCGACCTTCTCAAGACGCTCTGCTGAACGGCCAGCTATCGCCCAGTGGAGGTCTGCGGGGAGTTTGGCGGCGATGTGGGTACAGACTTTGGTGCCGGTGAAACCAGAGCCTCCGAGGACCACAATGCCGTACTTTCTGGGAGCTGAGCTTTGAACTGCCATATTGGGACCGGTGATATCCTGGCAGTGTAAACTGAGCAATTACCAAGGAAAGTGATCCTATAGGAACTTTGTGAACGTTCCTAGGCCAAAACACGAACACTATATAGTGCACAGGTTGGTCTCGTTTATTCGGACCGGATATCCGCCGACTTACGGACACTTTGGATCGGGTGAAAGACAAACCTCCAGGATCCCTATTCTCACCCCTTCGGGTTTGTATAAAATTTCCGTACCTTTCCGTCTCCGTGGAATACAAACGAACATTCAGCGGCGTCAATTTGGTGCTGCGAAAACACCGCTCAGTATCAAGATTGGAGCATTGTATTTATCCCAGGGGTCACCATCAACTGCTTATCGTGAGACTTGGTCTTCGCTACCACAGAAATCTCTACAGCAATTCACATGTTAACCTCTAAGGTACCCTTCAACTCCATGACCTTTTTCCAAGAATCCCTCGATATCATGCGAGAGTTCCATGCCTCCACGTTTGGGTACTTTTTGAGAGCATCTTCTGGTGCACATTCAAATGCAAGAAACAACATGCTGTTGTAGGAGACAAAAGCCATATCAGCAAATGTCATCTTGTCACCAACTAGCCATTGCTTGCCCTCCAGAGACTTTTCAAGCACTCCTAAAACACGGTGGATCTCGTTGACATAGCGATCAATAGCAGACTGAACTCTCTCAGGGTGATGGAATTTAAACCTGGCACACTATCTGTCAACAAAGAGAACAAATTTTGTCGAGGAAAAACGTACCACGCTGCTTGACCAAAATAAGGACCTTGTCCGCTGGTTTGAAAGAAGAGCCATTGGTTTTGTTGGTGTGCCTCATAACTGTCTTTCCTGTACGTCAAAGCCTCGTCCTTGTCATATTCCTGGATTAGATATATCAACACGGCACCAGACTCCCACAAGACGATGTCGCGGTTGGGATCCTCAATGACTACTCCGAACTTAGCTTTAGCAAATTTGAGCAAAAGAAGAGAGCCAAAAAGTCCTCACGCACCTGGGACTCGACCGTTAGGATTGAGATCCGTGAAAGGAGGGGATTTGATGTTAGAGGCATGTATGACTTTAAGCTCGTACGGTAGACCTAACTCTTGCAAGAGAAAGATGACCTTGATAAAATGTAAGATTAATTCCAGGATCTGAGAGACTTATTTCTGAACTTACCTTCCATGGGTTAGGGCCAGCATGCTCCTTGGGGCCTGCAACAGAATTAAGTATAAGTGTAGGGTAACTTGAATATCCCTGATGACGTACCGGCCATCCACAGACGAATGGGTAACATGACGGTAGAGACTTGTTAAGACACTGATAAGAGAAGGGTACAACAGTACGGAATAAGGCACCGTACCTATAGAATGTTGGTTAGAGAGACTTCTTATACCTGGCTATAGCTACACTTGGTGAGCGTGGTCGGGGTTGAGAGTCAATCATGCAGACTTCCACAAAATTACTGAGGTCGGTGGAAAGGCATGTAAACATTGCATATTGAATACTACGTCTAGCGAAGTTTATCAAGCCGAAAGTAGAACGTCGTGTCCGATCAAGGCAGGTCGATCGGGCCTAGACAAAGAAAGCTACACTACTTTCCGTCCCACCTCCTGGGCCCCTGAGCTGACGCCTTTCCACCATCCTTCCACAGCTGGAGGAATGCGGGGGCTGCATTTCGGCCGAGATAAGGATAAGCCTCCCCCGCTTAGTCGGACTGATCAGGCCGACAAAGTCTTGGCACTAGCAACAATGCAGGTAATCCAGCAGAACAGGTCAACCGTGACACTGCGGGTAATATGGATGCGCATCCATTGCCGAAGGGTGGGTGTCAACCCTCCGGTCTGCAAGCCCTTGATCTTCGGTAGGATAATCGGCACAAAGGCGAAATGCGAAGCGGCGAGGGCTGTGCTTGCAATGTACCATGAAAACGACCCCTTGTTGCGCAGATACTCCTCCGAAGTCGTCCCAAGGATGGCAGCCGTGGAGGCAATGGTACCGAGAAGCGGCGCAATAACAATTGGCAGACCAGTGTTGATCATAGTGTTCCAGTAAGGCGTGATGGTCTCTTTGGCGTGAGACTCCACCTTCTCGTTCAAGAAGATGCCGAGAAAGAAGAACTGGTCAAAGGCAAACCACAAGGAGACAGTAGACGTAACTACTGGGACGAGATGCAGGATCGACATGGGGGGCTAGTGTGGCTGAGATTACGTTCGTTGGGGGACGGGAAGACTAGTTGAGATCGGTGCGCTAGGAGCGGGCCGAAAGATAGTGCTAACGTTGGTGTCGAGAGCTCAATTCAATTCGGTATTAACGCAACTATTTAAAAATGCGAAAAGGTCGGGTGATTGATGACAAGAATAAATTGGCCGTTGGTCCGTGATAGACACCGACCAAGTCGTACCAAGGGGAGAACAGCGCAGAGATGCTGTCTGACGGCGCGGCACAGAGCGAACCAGGGTACGTATGAGTTAATTTAAAACAGGCTGAGAGCCCTTCCCCCAAGGCCACCTAAGCGCTTCCTCAGCATCCCTGTCAGCCTCTTGTTGTGTTTTCTGAAACAGGAATATCTTTCTACGCACGCCGCCTCTTGCACAATGGCTTCCCGCGACGTCCTCAAAGTTGCTGCCTTGCACTACAAGGATGCAAGCAAGACTGACGAGGAGTTTGAAAAGCACATCCATGAGAATATCAACCCTGCTTGGGTGAAGCTGGTAAAGAGACACGAGGTCTTCAAGTACACGGTGGTGAGTGTCCCTGTTGCGCAATTATTCCGCAGTAGCTGATGCGGAGTTGCTCCGCGCCTCCAGACGTTTTGCCCCTGCGAAGTGTCTGAGTCTCTCGCCAAGACGGTGGAGAGGGTCCGTCCAGGGTGGACCGTTATAGACTCCCATGCAGTCCTGACCTATTGGGTTCGCGATATGAAGCATATGCTCGCCCTCACCGGGGACCCCGATTACCAGGAGCTTGGACGAACCACCGAGGCCGGCTGGATTGACTCTTCCCGCGGGGAGATTATGGTGGGGTATGAGAAGGTTTACGTCGAGGACGGCGAGATTGTTGATCAGTCACTGAGAGATTGAGTCAGGCCAAGGTACTCACGCGGCACTGCACACTTGTGTGATAGCAACGGCGCAGCGGGAACGCGACAGAAATAGATGTGGTGAGATGCATATATAGGCAGACTAAAGTATGACTGCAGCTCGAAATATGCCGGTTACTGTTTGGATGAATAAACTCTGCATCGGGCAGTTCGCGTAAGGATCCTATTGGACAACTATACGCATGGCCAAGGTGACACAATGCGATATATCGCAAAAGTTAACCTTTTTCGCACCTCAGCGCATGTCTATGTCTCACTTCAGCCATCGTTCCTGTATCCACTCAATCACTAAAGACTATGCTTAACAGCCGCGGTGGTTCCCAGAGTAGGCAGGTTCCTGATGTTTCCGTGTGGCTCATGATTGAAGATAGGATGCGTAGGAATGAACGAAAATGGCGTTCCCCTCGTATCGCTCGACTAGGCCTCACGGATAAGACAGCCGGGCTCGCGACCCACTCTTGTACACGAGCTGAAAACATTTAGCCAGGCTTGGCTTGTACTTCCGTTTCAAGTCTCCAGTGGCAAGACCCGGAGCCCAATCAGATCTCGAGGGCCGAGCCCCTGTCATCGCACCCCACGCCTTGGAATCTACACATCGTTCAGCATACATTTGGGCACTGTATAGACGATTTACCTAAACTAGATCCTGGCGTTTGCTAGATAGGGGCAGGTGTGACTTAAATACTGTAATAAGATGGAGTTAGAGTAGCGGTCATACCTCGGACGTGATACCATCTGCGATCCATTAGAGTCCCCAAACCTCACCTAACTCCATGGACCATATGTACCCAATATCCGAAGGTGGCACTGCAATGCCACTTCGACAGACATGTGATAGATGCCGGTATCTCAAAGTTCGCTGCGAAAAGGATAGTCACAGTCCCTCAGTCCGATGCGTCCGCTGCTCCAAGGCCGGTGCCATGTGCGTACATAACCGTGAGTTACACCAGACTCCGCATTCACCATGCTGGTAGTATTAACACGGGAACAGCACGTCGACGTAGTGGACGCCCGTCGTCGACCAACAACTTACTGAACAGCGTGCCCAGAGATGCAGATGCAGGGCCCAGCGAAGCCCTCAGTCTGGACATGGAGTTTTGTGCTGACTCTTTACCACAAAACTGGCCGTCGCACAAGTCCATGTGCCGTGATGTAACATTGCGGGGTTCATCAGCGCCCCAGAACCTTTCTTGGCTGAATGCGAGATCTGCGTCTACAGGCCAAGCGCTCAATTATTTTATGGAACACGGAGAAGACGAGGATCATATACCTCTCTTCGACCACGTTCCTCTAGATCATGGACTCAACATGTTCGATGATGTAGCCGTGGCTATGGGTCTGCCTGCGGAAGGCCTAAAGTCCGATGCTAGGGATGCGATGGAGATAGACATGCAAGTGTTGACAGAATTGAACATAAGGGCCTACCGACTAATGGCAAGTGGCGGAACTTCGTTCACGGAGGACCTATGTGCGATGACTCGGTCAGTCCTCAAGATCCTTACAGAAATGGCGGCAACGGCACGTGAACAGAAGAACGGCGACTACAGGGAAAGAGATCATCAGAGCCCCCGGACATCTATCAGTCTTGTTTTACAGGCAGTGTCAGTTTGTGAGCAGATCTACAGCGCCTTCATTCATGTTTGCACGGTACTCCACAACGGTCTTGAAACGGACACTGATCCCAGTTGTGGAAAAGATGCCAATGATCGCATTTCTGATACTCAGGCGGTAATGACTGTGGAGCTTATCAACTATCTGTTTGAGAAATTGAGCCGCGCTCAAAAGCAGCTTCTGGAAACGGCCTTTGCTGTAGAGGACGCATCCCTACAGGGTGTAGAGAGCCCTAAAGTGGATGATCCGGCCACAAGTCCAAAGCTTTCGCTACCCTCCAACGCGTCTTCGAATTACTCGTCTACGACAGGCGTTATAACAATCATGTTGAATCGGACCTGTGGAAAACATCCCCAGTTACAAAACGCTATTCAAACTGTTAGAGATTTGACTCGGGGTAGAGATGGCATATAGAAATATAGATTATTTTTGTACTCTCACGACCGTGGACCATACATTAAATCTTGTGTGGTGGAATACAGTAGACTGGGTGAAAGCGCAAGCCCTGCTCCTCCCCTGAACAAATCATCTGTTCCGATTATAAACAGATAATCTATTTGGGATAGTGAAGATAGATGCTCTTGCATTGCTAAATTAGGGTTGAAACTTTGCAGACACATGCTTTTCAACATCAAAAGGTGCGCAAGGGCAAGAAAAGCAGATCAAGATGAAGCAGCAGCATCAGAACTAGAGTCGCCAGTCACTGACAGGGATTGCTTGAGGCTGTTTCAGTTCCATAGAGATGATGAAGAATACTTGTTAGAATATTGGTATAGTTTACAAGGAGGAAATATGAATGATGAGTGATGCCCTTTTGGAGTTAGGTGAGACTAGAAGAGCTGAGCTGCCTGTCATTATGGTTCATTCCTTGGCTTAATATGCAGTATTTGTGCATCAAGGTGAAATCCTCGAGTACTTGACTGATGATCTGGCAAAAGCTTGTCTCGGGGAGGCGCGATCTGTATGAGATGTAGTTCTGCAAGTATCCTGCAGGGTACTATTCCATCGCAATTTGCAGTTTTGTTTTTGACGTATGTTAACCGAACGTCTTGACAAAAAGTTTTCACTACTCTTCACCTTAATCAGAGTTAATTGCTGTAAGTCTCTGCCATCTAGATCAAAGAAAGCTGAAGGTCGTTGTGGCCAGTACGTATCCGACAATGGGAAAACCTCGCAGTAGGGCTGGGCTCGCTGACGTATCATTGCCTTTTATTATCTTGCTCGAGCTTTAGTGTTTCCACAGCACGACCTTTGTCTTTCAATGAGCCCATGATACACGACTGCAAATAAACTCGTCCTTGACCACGAATCCCTCGAAGCCCTCTTTGGGAAGAGACCTTACAATCACCATTTCTGAAAATTAGGTTGATGATTGACCCCTAGCTAGGAAATATACACCATCGAGAAGACAATCCCTCCAGTCACCGAGAAACTCTATTGTCTCGGAACCTGGTGCAGTATCTAATCGAACCACAGCGAGAGAGCCGGAGCTCATCATGATGTAGCCTTCACGATCACCTATGAATTCTCTGGCTTGTCGAAAGCACGGGTTACCATTTTTCTCAAAGGTTTGTAGTGCACGGTAAGTATAAGTCCTGTGATCAAGAAAAATTAGATCAATTAGATGGATGCAGCAGGGGATTGACTTACACAGCTAGCTTATCAGAGGACTCGTAAGCGTAACAACATGACGCCATGACCCAGAATACTCCCTGAAAAGGATTTTCATCCGTGTAATTATTCAGACAATCTAACAGTAGGTTAAGGCACTGATCAATCTTCCATCCATTATATCTTGCAAGTATACGCCCAAGATTGATGACGTCAGAAGATGATCTGGTGACACCCTCAGGGCTTGATGCGAGAGCAAGGTCGAAAATTGCTTCTGCCTCCCCTGGGGAACCGTTAAGCAGCAGAGAATATGCATACTGAATCCTGACTGTCCTCAGGTACTTCTGTTGGAAGGTGCCTGATGAGCGACCAAGAACCATTTCACTGTGAATGTAACATGCAACAGACTTCTGGTACCTCCCTCTGACCATAAAAATCCTTCCAAGGCCTTGCATAGCAGAAGACAAACATACATCACGGTCGTAGAGTCCCCAGGACATTTCATCGTCCAGTGTGATGGCATCATTCAGCTGGTTGATGCAATGCTCGAAGCACATTTTTGCAGCTGCACGGTTTTTGTGTTTGAGATTCAACCACCCCCTATGATGCTGCACGACCGCCCTGAAATGCAGTGCTTTACGCGAATATTCGTATTGCGCAGTGCCTTGGCTTTCAGATAGGCTGTCAGGATTTAGAGAAGCAATGATAGTCGATGCTAAAGTGCAATAATCGTCGGCCTCCTCTAAGAGGAGCCTGCCAATCGCACACCTTGAATCAATTAGTACTGTTTCCTGTACCACAAGCGAGGGGCGTTGGTAAATACCATGAAATGTTAAGCAGAACTTGAATTCCTTGTATGTCTATGTTTGGAGGCAACTGAAGCATCCCGAACTCTTCAACGCGAGACTTCAGATTTCTAAGCTGGGGCCATAGCATTAAGCATGGTCCGGTATGCGCCTGATCGGAGTCATCAACATGAGTTGAATTTAGGAAGTTACATGGCCAGGCTGAGCTCAACAGTGTCAAAACTATACCGTAAACAGATGTGAATCTATCATGGGACATGAGGCCTCTTCTCAAAGTAGCTATGGTTGGGGAAGTTGCTAAAGCGACGTTGTCGTCTCTAGTCCAGATAAGAGAATAATCGATTAACTCCTTGCGTGCCCATCCGAACTCATCGCGAGTCGATGGATAGATGTTCCAGGTACTGCACGGGGCATCAGGTAACAAGAGGTTTTGGGGTACTGCGGCCTCATTCAGGAATGACATCACGTCTAACAATGCCTCTGCGCGCACAGAAGAGAAAGACGCGAACCATATGGTAATGAGTGGTAAGCTGTGGTTTCGTTGAGATACAATTTCTGAAGTATATAGAGAGGGTTTGGAAATTCTCTGATTAAGCTCGAAGGCAACGATACTTTGAGGATCCATTGACGTAGCTATACGCTTTAACGCTGCCGGATGATTTCTCAAGGACTCGGCAACATCGTACCAAGCCTCTTTTGTGTACCGGCTGTCAGACTCTTCAAGAAGTTGAACAGCTTGGTTTTGGGAAAGAGGATCGATCTTGAACCTATGCGGGCTTCCGCTCGATCCTCCATGTTTGGGTATAGAGATATCATTTCGTGACGTGAGAAGAACGGAGCATGGGCCGTGGACAAGCGACCAGAACGGTTTGAGTGATTCCTCACTATCGATGCCATCAAAGACAAGAAGAATCGTCCTATCCTGGCTGTCTCTTTTGGATGTATGTGACAGCCTAAGCCATTCAACAAAAGACTGTCTATAATTCGCGATGTGAGGACGTTCAGAACCCGAACTCCCAGCGTCCAGACCGAGCTTAAGGGCGACAAACTTCACGCAGAGATCAATCTGCGATACTGAACTTGCGTCTATCCATATGATTGCATCGAAGCTCCTGTAGCAAGAATACACAATCTCGGTAGCGATAGATGTCTTCCCTATGCCAGCCTCACCGTACATGAGGCAGAGTCTTTGGTATGGCGGACTTTGCAAGAGCAGACTTGTGATTGTTGCAACTTCGTCTCTGGGTAGAAATCCTGGATTTCTGGTCTGTGAAAAAAGAAATGTTGTACATGATGGGGATGCTAATTCATAGACTCGATGTTGACGGCCTTCTTTCTCGTCGGCAGCTTGAGAGCGGGCCGGAGATGACGATACTGATGTGTGATCCTTTCTTGAAGCCTGGTGACTAATTCGAGACTGAACACTCATATATCGTTCCATAGCTGGAGTTCGATTGACTGAAGTTTCACCCGTTAAGGTGTTCAGAATATCTATAATTGAGAGATTTTCCTGCTGCATCTGATAGTGCTCTGTGTTGGTCGATATTCTGCAGGCGGTCTCTTCAATCACTTCATCCTGTAGGGCCTTGGGAACCTGGTTAAAGAGTTTGATCACAGCTTCTGACTGCCATGCTATTCCAGAAGCCTCATCCGTTCCTTTTGTGAGTCCAATACGACGCTGTATCTTGGAAAGCCGCAGCAAAGTCATAACGTGCAGGGTTGGAGGAATGGTTGGCTTATTCATGACGTCTCGAAGAGCCAGGCTCGCTTCTTCGTATCTTCCTAATCCAATCAATGCATCAATCCGGGCAATACTCAGGTAAAACCAGTCGCGACGATCCATATGATGCTCAGTTCTCCTCAGAGAAACAAAACGCGTAGCTACATCGTATGCCATCGTTTCTTGCCGCAAAATATTGTAGCAATTAGCACATTCGGCAACAATAATGCCAACCTCGTGTGAGCATCGACCCCAATGACTGATGGCTAGCTGTACATTATCAAATAATATTTGAACCCCTGCTTTATGGTTCCCTTTCCTTGACAAGAGAAAGCCTTGAATAAGAGATTGAACAAAGGTGAAAGTAACCGGTGCCACGATAGCTTTTAGCTGTTCCCCAGGCAGTAGTTCGATTGCCACAAGATACTCCATAACTGAGGGCTGAGACCCAGATATTGGCCTCCATTGACCTGCTGCCTCTAGGAGTTGTTTGAAGTGCTTGTGATTCTCTACCAAAGGTTGAGCTTGTAACATCTGGATGTAGGACAATCCTATCCAAGCATTGTGCCTAGAGTCAAGAGCGATGGAACCTTTGGAGCCATTTTCTATCACCTGGCCAATGTCAAATGAGGCTGTAGCTCTGGCGATACGTACACCTTCCCTTATAGACCGTATGTCCTTAATGTGCGCATTCGAGCGATGACAGAGAGCTTTCAACAGGTTGTCGGAGAATCGAAATGGGTAAAGGGAGCTGTCGCCTCCCAAGGAGATGAGAACATGTTGTAAACAATCAACCAGACTCAATAAGCGCTGTGAGATCTCAAGTGTCCTGAATTGGTCAGATGAGTCAAATAGACCCGAGGACCATGATATTAACTTTTTGGGTTGATCTCTTACCCGTTTGTATCCGTAGGCAATAGTTGCCGTTGTATTTGCTGAGAAGAAATGGAGGCTAGTAAAGGCAGCAGAAAGGACTTGGCTAAGGGCACGAGACAAGCAAAAGCCTCCCCTCCCAAGACTTCTGTATTCCGTGATGGAAAGGCGTGGATGAAGGTATAGAGGCACTGGAAGATCGGACCGTCATCGCCCATCTCACTATCAATCAACTCTGTTGGTGAGGACGTAGCTTCTTCGAGTTTCAGAAACTCGTAACCATCGACCTTAATGAGTTTAATACAGTCAATGTCAATGACAGGAGTGTTATCAGTAGTATTGAAACAATGATAGAACGAGCCCCAGAAGTCTAAGAGAAACGCTGGAACATTTCCTTCTACTGGTAGTATGTCTGCGGGGTCGCCCGAGGCGGACCATAATAGCTTTGGTTTGCAAGCGCGACGTATCAAATCCAGTGGAACATACTGAGTGCCAAAGCCCAGCAAGAAATGATGGATTGAATATATAATTGACTTGTCCGGCAGACTCATAGCTGATCAATGGAATTTTGAAAGGAAGCTAAAATCAGAAATGTAGCGGGAAACGACCAGTTCAAAGAGTGAGACACAGATGAATGGGCTACATGATGATGTCGGGTGCCGCTTCCACAGCCTGATTGATGTCACATTGTTGGAAAATGCCTCATGCACAAAAGCATCAGCTTCTGCGAGCCTATATCAAAGAACACACGGCGATTGGCTGCTTAAGATGGCATTGCTGTGATATGGCTTGCATATTGTCAGTACGTACCGAACGAGGCTGTCAAGAGGTGGAACACAAAATGGGCAGCGTTTCTCGTTTTTCGGGTTTCCCTCCTCAAAATATTATCCACTGTCATTCTTACCCTCTCAAGTCTTGCGGAAACATTCGCCATAATGCCTTTGCGAAGTAAATACTCTGTCAGAGTCTCCTTGATCCCAAAAGAAACAACAGACAAGGAGTACGATGACTATGTGAGAACTTTATTGACTAACGAGGAGGAGAAAAAATCCAAGTCATTCCTATTTAAGAAATTCACAAAGAGGCTATCCCCTGCATCAGCACCGCAGCACTATGAAACTCGACCAGGTTCCAGCATGGAGACTAGGGCGACTCTGCTGGTCGCGAATTTGCCGCTTTGCGTTTCGATGGCTCGACAACGTGATTTTCGAATAGGAACTATCACTGTACCTACTAGCACGAATACCATCGACGTCGTTACTCAGAAAAAGAAGTTGAAAGATTCGGGATTTACAGGTTGGAACCTCTCAGATAACTTCGAAGGTATCACAGTGCTCTATGAGTATAGACATAGTGAACAGGTGGAGATGGAGTGAGAAATCCACGAATTCTCACTTGCCCGCACAGGCTGACAGATGATATAGTATTTGTGTGGTTCATGGACTTGGCGGCAATGCCATGGACACCTGGACATCAGAAGGCGGCACGATGTGGCCAAGAGACTACCTCAAGTCGTCAGAGTATTTTGAGAAAAGTAGAGTCATGAGTTTTGGCTATGACTCCGATTTGACAGATCGTAAAAGTACTATGACGCTTGAGGATTGGGCAGAAGCGTTGCTTCGCAGTGTAGACGAAGTGAGAGTATCTGACAAGGTAATCTTACACCAACAAGACCGAAAGACACTATATTAAAAGTCATGTACAGGAAAGACGTCGCCCTTTGATTTTCATTTGCCATTCTTTGGGTGGTCTCGTAGCCAGAAAGGTGATGGCAACCCCTGTTTCACACTCACTCGTATCCAATTTGCTAACATGAGACGGCCAGGCCATGGTAAATTTACCTACCTCGAGGTTAAAAGGCATCAAGTTGTCTAATTGCGGTCTTGTATTTCTGGCAACACCTCATACCGGCACAACTCGCGCGGACTGGAACGAATTTCTAGAAGCGTTAGTGTCGGTGACTTTTGGCGTCCGGAAAGGTGTAATAGCGCACCTTCGATCGTTCAATGATAGTTCTGTGTGGGACAAAAAGGCTTTTCTCAAATTGAGGCCACGACCGCCGTTCAGATGCTTCGCAGAAGGGCAAAAACTAAATATCAAAGGAACCATGCAGCATGTAAGCGACCAAGAAGACCATGGCAGTTAATAGCACTAATATGTACCAGGTTGTCACCTCCGGGTCTGCTTCTCTGGACGCCGAAGAGCCCGCCTACGTCATAATGGGGACTAATCATAATTCAATTTGCAAATTCAGCGCTCAGTTCGGACCCTACATCACCATCACTGCTGGAATACAAGAGGTATACGCCGAGCTCATGGGGAAGTCTGCCAACGGCCAGGGCCAGGAGAATCATGTACGAGCCCCACCCACAGATGAGGAGGATGAGTCGCCCTCGGAGAATGGGAAGGGAAAAGAAACTGGAGAGTACTAAGACTCGATTTGTTCTAGACTTTTGGGCATCCACGGTTCGTCCCTCACGCATTTCCACCGTATAAAGGAGCTTGGTGGGAGGGGAGTGGCATAAGCGAGATACAGTATCGATCTACAAACCCTTTCTTCGGCCGCAAGGAAGAGATGGACAGCCTAGAGACCACAGTAACCGAAACTCCCTCAAGGCGTAAATTGACCGTTGTCAAAGGAATTGCGGGCATCGGGTGAATAAAACTCTTGAAATAAACTAAAGGACATGTTTAACGGAAATGCAGAAAAACAGAGCTGCTGATACGATTTGTTCTAACGCAGAAGTACCGCCGCAATGTCTTCTTTATCAGAGCAAATGAGTTTGGGTCTCTTGAAGATGCCTTGGCCGATGTTTGCAGTAGTATCGGATCCGACCTGATAGAAAATCCGAAATCTAGTGGTGCCCAATGGAGACAAACATCGATCGCAGAACGTATTCAGATTTTTGTTTCCTGGCTAGGACATGATTGCAACAAGGATTCCATCCTGGTAATGGATGGTGCAGAAATTTTCAGCCCTGCTAGCATCCAGAACGCACTAAGGATCCCGGCGTGGCACATCATCATGTCAACCAGGAACTCAAAGCTTAGAGGCGCCGACCGTGAGATACGAGACATACGACTACGTCCTCTTGACGAGCATGACACGATTCTTTTACTAAAGAACGCATTCAGGAACAGTGAGCATGACGACGAGACTCTCATCACGGAAGCAGACTATCAGTCTCTTGCGCGGGTCATAGCCGGCCACCCAACAGCCGCTCATAATCTTGTTCCCTTCCTCCTGGAGTATCTGGGTACCTCCTTGAACCCCTCGCAAGAATTTGTCAAAACCTTTACGAGTGGAAGTTTAACAGAACGCAAAGTGTTCTTCGACTTTGCCCCACATGGGACTTCGTTGTGGAATATCTTTCATTCTTCTCTTGAACAACTTAAAACTTACGATGATGCGGAAAGCGCGATAAAGCTATTTCAACTTCTTCCGTATTTATGCACTGATCAAGAGCATGTCGATGGGTTCCTGAAATTGTCCAGAAAGGGACTAGGTCCCCCATCTGCAAGTATGAAGGAGACTACTGTACTACGTTCAGAATATTTAGTAGTTTCACAATGGCTCCAAAGGTTACAGGATGTTTCCCTTTACGTCACAATGAGCACGCGTCGACCTAGAACTCTCGATATTCACCCACTAGTGTTAGAGTTCGCACAGATTATAACCGACCATGAGGTTCAGCGGCGAAATATCAAAGAAGTATTACAGGTGCTTTACGACACATACGATACATACAAGCTCGAGATTATGCCGCAAATCTTGCCCCATATCAAACACTGTCTGGGGCTTTGTTCACAGATCGGCTTGTCCTTGAATAGTCTTGATCTGTCGCCGTGTGTCTCGGCCTGGCTCAAAAGTGACTATTCAGCGTCTCGGAGGCCAGATTTGCCATCAGAGCTCGTCACGCCAGTCATTGAGATTCCACTATCATTGATGGAACCAGGACGAAGCGCCAAGGTACAACATTTCATTGATCTGTGTGAAAGGGCTCAAGAACAGGTGGGAGACTTTAATAATCGTTGTCTGCCAAGTCACGCTGAGCCTTTCGTGGTCAGGTGTGTGATAGCATTCAAGGAATTAAAAGGGTCTTTACAAGACAGCACGGATCCAGATGTTCATGATCTCCCAGTATCTTTAGGCCAAGCTGTTAGTGCCCTATCGCTTATGGTTCAGCCTATGACTCTGTATCCCGATCTTTTATCAGAGTTGGAACAGTTCAAAAGCTATTGTGGAACCAGGGTAAAGAAAGTACCGGGTTAGTCGAGGGGTACGGCTTTGTATTATACAGTTTTGAGATAAAGCAATACATGATTAAGTGTCAATTACTAGTAAACCCGTATTCAGTTCAGAATCCGCTGTGACATTAACTGTATTTTATAACTACTAAATCACGAGAATTAATTCTGACTTCCAATTGTAATCGAAATGATGAAATATGTAGTGTATTGAGTATAAATATGATTATCTTCACAAATAGTTTTGAAAGTTTATTTTATGAATTTCCAAATCCCCTTTACTCTTTGCGATGATCTCTGTTATATTAATATTTCTTACCAAATTTCATTTAAAAGACAGACACTTTGCAATACCTGGAGCGTCTACTCATCATCATCTTTGAGATCTCGCAATGGTCTCCCAACTGACAAGTTATAGCCTTGTTATCTTTGATCAGCCATGCCAGTTTTGTAAAGTCCTCAGATTCGACTATTCGTCATTTGGAAGTGAGGTCAGAACGACCGTAGATGGAACTCCCTTCGTCAACTTCGGCGAAATCATTGAGAAGAGAGCACATCGAGAAGTACGGGGTGACTTGGCCAAACAGATAATCAGGAACGCTTAAGTCATATGATGCTAGGAGCGGATGCCGATGGATCAGAGACCGTTGCTACAACCGATTCGAACCTTCAATATTTCAAAAGGACACTCTTCCGGGACTACCTGAACTTGAGAAAACAGCATTTGCTGGTCGTGTCTTTTGTCAAATACTCCGACATGATTTCATCACTGCTTGGAAGTCAATTGAAGAGAATTCTGAGGGAGAGGAGGGGAAGAAGAAGACAACACGAGTGATGGCGATGAACCTGGAGACGTTTCCAAAAGTAAAAGTGACGACCATGAAGCCGAAAGGGATGTTGGTCGTTGTCAAGGAGATAGCAACAGCGAAACCGTTGCGAAAAGCAAACCGGACATGGAATCAGAGAATGACTCCGACAGTGATGATTAAGGAGAGGAGGGCGCAAAAGATAGTTGTCGATCTCTTAGCCCCAGCTCTCCCCGAAATCCCAAGGAGGGCAAGTTTGATCATCAAGGGAGCCATTTATGAGCTTCGAGACCACGACATAGGCGATGCACGACCACAAAGACCATGGTTGCATACCCTTTACATGTTCTTCAAAACTGCAGGCGACGGCAAGATGAGGGACTACTCTAATATAAGGAATAAGAACAAGCTCCAGGCTTCAACAATTAATATCAAATAACACGATTGAGAGACTACTCTTTTCACTACAACGACCACATCGAACCCACAAGTAAGTTGATCCATTGAAAAGAAGAATAACCTTTGCTAATTCTATCTGATCCGTGCACTTCCTGGTTCGGTATTAGTCGTCTCCTATTTGTAAATAGTCCGCTTTCTACAATGTTTTTGAAGCGAGCGGGCGAGCTTATCATGATTTCTGAATAGGACCAGTCATTTCCGTTGGTGCAAGACTCGTATTTACCTACACGACTTTAAGCTTTCTAGGCGGAGTGTCCTTCTGACCTTCGCCTCATCATAGTGAGATTGGATGCTGGAATTTCCAAACTAGACCTATCTCAGAAACGTTATGCCGCTTTGAGTTCTTGTTGTGGCTCCGATGATGCATCAAAGCAACTCAAGGCTTCATTCTTCGTATGCTACTCTCGCCTACAATAGCAGTTCGGAGATGCAAAGGAATGGCGGCAGGTATGCAAATCCCAACGAAAGCCCTGGAAATCTGGACCTTGAGGAGGCAGCCTGGAGTACACGAGGCTGGACATGACAAGAGAGTCACCTTGCACCACGAAGGGTCTCCTTCTAGGCGCATGCCAAGAGGCCATCCGCAATAGTTAGCGAAAATGTTTAAACCGCTAACACGCAAGAACGAACAGGTCAGAATCCAGCTGTCCTACGAGTAATGGGAACACGTGGGGCCAGGTCTATATTACAACTATATTTTACGCTGGAAGAAACAGAGGTACACGGCCAAGGTTGTCTCTAAACGGAGCAGCCGCTCCAGGTTCAACGACAAGAGTTACACTTGGGAACCCACGAGTCAAACGTCGCCACTACCTACGGCTAGTGCATTCTCTCAAAGCCTGGTGGTAAAGAGCAGTAATCTGCCGGTGGACTAGGAGATGCTACATGGAAACCTAGCAAGACATCGTCTGTAGTGAGGGTAGTCGATGGGAAGCTGGAAGTTTGGCTTGCTGAGGATGGAGGAAAGGAGGATAGGAAGCTCCGGTGCAATTTCCCGATGCAGTGATCGTTCGTGCTTGTGCAGCATTTGAAAGAGGCAGGAAAGTCTGTATTTGGGAATGACTTCGGCTCGATGCCTCACATGCTCGATTCCATTCTACTTTCTATGGTGGCTGAGAGCTTTGACTTCTGCCAATTGAGTTTCTTCCGTCGAGAAACGTATGATTTCTTGCAATTTAACTATTAGCGGCGATCTAATTTCGATCACCCAATCACCCCGCCGCTTTTTGGTAAACGTTTTACTTCAGCTGCCAAGACCTATTCCATTACTGGAACTATCACACGCTAGTGGAATGTGACAGCGGTTTGTGGAGAGCTGAGTGTTGACAATGCTAAATACACAAACTTAACTTCTGGACTGATGAGCATAAAAGACCAGCACAACCAGGAGTCTTTCTATCCATCATACACAATTATACCGCAGATTATAATCATGCATCTCAAGCTATTTCTACTTGCCTCCTTCACCGCCCTTCCCTTGGTTCGAGGGACGACTCCTTCCTCTACCCTTATTCTTCCTTGGGCAACATACACACCTCGTGTCCTTGCACACGATAATAATGTGGGATAGGTGCTCCGCTTCTGAAGAGACATCGCTAATAAAGACAAGATTCTTCTCTTTGAGAATGTCCGCTTTGGGGCGAAGCCCGTGCGATTCGGTGCATCAAACTTCCCGACAGAGCCTGATGGTAGTACCCCCGAAGATACAGACTGTATTCAGGTCAACCCGAGCGTCTTGACCAATCCTCCCGGCGGCAGACACCCATTAGGCGACCCGTTCCGAGGTTCAGGTGACTTGCTTGCTGCCCCAGCGTCAAATTGGAGCGGAACTGAAGACTGTCTATTCCTTGACGTGTATGTGCCGAGATGGGTATTCGAGACGCCGGATCCTAAGCCACTGCCTGTGACTGTTTGGTTTTACGGAGGGGCATACGCGTTCGGCACAAAGAGGATGGAAACGGACATTGGCCCTGGACCCCTCTACAATGGTAGGGCTCTCCTTGAAGCCACTGGGCATCAAACGATCTTTGTAGTCGGCAATTATCGGCTCGGAGCATTTGGTTGGCTGGCCGGATCTATCATGGAAAAACAAGGCTTGCCCAACGCGGGGCTATACGATCAGAATCTCATACTTCAATGGGTTCAAAAGTACATCGGCCAAGTTAACGGGGACAACACCACTGTTAGTGCTTGGGGAGAGTCTGCTGGCGGCGGCTCGATTCTTCATCATCTTATCCGCGATGAAGGCAACACAGATCCGCTATTCACTAGATTTGTTACGCAAAGTCCTGCATTTGAGTGGGCATGGGATAACTCACCTGGTGGCCAGATGGACCAAGTCTACGTGAACTTCTCCAAGTCTCTCAAATGCAAGGACCCGTATCCTATCGACTGTATCAGAAATGAATCTATTTCACTAGAGGATCTGGCTCAAGCAAACGTGGATCTCTTCGAAACAGTCCCACAGACCGGGCTTTTCCCCATCGGGCCGTCAGTAGATAATGCTTGGGTCAAGACAATACCAACTCTAGCCTTCGCCACAAGTAAGTAATATTTATCATGCTAACTTCAGAAGAATACTAACTAGCGGGAATAGACAAATATTGGTCCAATATAAGCTCCTCTATCGTTTCCCACTGTGCGAACGATGCTGAACACTTCACCCCTACAGGTGTAACAAGCAACGCTACATTCTTTGACTTCTTGGAAAGTTTTCTACCTGGCCAAAACTTAACCTCTGTCCGGACCGATATCGCAAACATGTATGATTGCGAGAAGCATTTTGGTGGCGACTACAATATATGTCTCCGTCACGTCATTCGGGATGCTTCTTTCACATGCAATACGAGGGATCTGCTCGATGCATATCCAGGACAGGCTTACGCAATGAATTATGGATTTCCAGATGATAATCTAGCCCTCCATGCATCGGACCTGATTCCATTGTTTGGCAATCCAAGTATCCCTGGCGAGATCGCGTTAATGATCCAGAAGGTACTAAACTGCAGTGATTCAGATGCAGTCAAACTGGCGCTTCAACTACGTTTCACGGTGTTAGATAAATACCTGGGATACTTTGGGTCATTTGCACTCTATGGAAATACAGACAAAAACGGAGCAGGGGATACGGGATGGCCGGTTGTTAACGGATCTGCGAATCTCTTTTCGAATGTCATTAAACCTTCATCAGGCGGATGGAGCCTAGTGGAAGACGACCAGAACGCGAAAGACGTTTGCACCTTCTGGCGGGGTGTAGCTCAGAATCTCACAAGCAAATCGAGTACCTCGGGAACGGATACTGAGGATGTGGAGTGGGATGAAGAGGAGCTTTAGGTTCATTTTGTCTCATCACCTACCTGTAGCATTTGTCAGTTCAGACACATGCACCTCGAGGAGTTTATGCTTCTTGACAAGATGACCATCATGCTCATAGGATTGTCTATCAAACTTGCTCCTACCTACTAGTATTCCTAACATGGGGGTCGTAATTGAATTTGATACTCAAGGATCAAGTGCATAATTTGGCCAGAGGCTCTATACGCAATGTTTTCAGGTTCGCGGCTAGTCAACACCACAATTGGCAATCATCCCACGCCCTTACCAGTGGGGATTCAAGTTGATCCGTATGCTGGCGTATTCACCACCATCGACTAGTTGCCACCAAGTTGCAATACTAGATGATGAGAGCAGATCGCCACCTCCTAATCTGACCATCCTTGATTTAGCAGACAGTTCAAAAGGCTGAACCACAGTCGCAAAACGAACGGACCTTCAGTGCCCAATACTAAAAGCAAATTCTTGAAGCCTGGGCTATGCTGTTGACTATCTTTGTCATCTCTTACTCCGCAGTTGATGGTAAAAGAAGGTTTCTTCGCAATGCTGCCAATAGACATATCCACGTAGAGAGGTAGCCAGGCCACTCCTGGAAGCAATTGCCCAGAAAAGCTCACAACTGAAGTTGAATCAATACTGTTCTAAAGGCAATACGAAAAAGCGTTAGACTTTCTGTGAGCTTTTGTGGGTTTGGAGATTAGTGTAGCCGACTCCTAGCGCTTATTCCATGTTGGTCAAGAATCGTTAAAATGAGCATGGCATCTTGGAGTCGGTGTGAAAAGAAAGCAGTGTCATCCTGACCTTGTTGGTTTATCCCACCGAGACATTATACAAGATCATCTACTTGATTAGACACCACGAGCTCTTCGTGAAGTGCTAGGAAACTAAATCTTATAGTCCAGACAATGACATATATTATGCTACGAAGGTTTCCATGGAGGCCTATGCTACATTATATTTACCAAAACACACTGTTCCCCCTCTCAACTAGACATGTTCAAGCACATTAGAACCCTTACCAGTGGCGCCTGGGGTCGTGAAAGCGTTTGCCGTTACATGATTCCACTTCCCAAGGCCGAAGAGGCAATTTCTGCTATGGGCTGTGTATAAAATCCATTGACAACCTCGATAATCATTACAAAGACGGGCGCATTCCTTGCTATCTTTGGCAGTACTGCGACCTGTGAAAGGGGAGGGGTGAGCAGCTGTATTAACTTGATTGCAGTGCCAGCGATATTTCCTTTTGCCAATGAATTCCTCGTGGCCATCTCTGCAGGGAGTTCGTTTTGCCTTTTTCCTGCACTGGGCAAGATTCCCTTCACACTTCTTTTTGCCAGTGACACAATTTTTCTTCTCGCCAATGCACTTCGTTTTTTCCTTGGTACAGTTGACTCTGTCACGCTCACATGCGGTGAGCTTTGAAGGACATGGTGTGCATTTCGCCAGCTTGGTCTCGCAGTCTCGAAGACTTCCGGGGCAGGACGGATCACCCGGTTTGCAATTCCGTAGCTTATACTCGCAATCCTGGAGCTTCTCAGGGCAACTTGGGTCTGGAGAGCTCACAGCAACAATTGCTATTTTCCCTGGCGGCTGGGTATCTTGTTGGATAATGGTGGCTTCACACTTCCCAAACCTTCCTGATGGCTCCCAGGATGCGGTGACGCAATTTGTCCTACGACTGCAGGCAGTCGCGCATTCGGCAAGAGTTGAATAAGAGGTTTCCTGCTCACTTAGCGAGTCGCAGTAAACTTGAAAGTCTTTTCCATTGAATTTGACCATCTTTCTATCTGAAGATGGACAACAGGCGGCGTACGTGCCTGTGGCGCTACATGATTGCGCCGTGATAAGAGAGGGCACCAGGGCCAGGAGTGTTAGATAGAGAGTATAAAAGTCACGAAACATTTTCTCTGCTGCCGAAAGTCTGATGATCAAGAATTTGCGATCGAGGATTCTCTAGAGTTCTTCTTTTTCTTTACTTGAGGTCGAATTGCTCGCTATGGTCGCGTCCTTACATGTTCCCGTTTGACAATCCGTCAGTCAAGGCTATTCGGGGTCATGACCTCTCAGCGTTACATCCGACACGCCTCCCTCGATAGGTGGCCTGACAGTCAGCTAGCCATCGACACTCAGCTGAGATAATCCGGAGATCATTTCCTGTGTTGACCTTTGCAGGGTCGCCTTGCTGACAGGCAGAATCAATCACATCAATATTATGCACAGACCGCATAGGACAGCTGCGTTGCCATACACTTTTACAGTAATGCATACTGAGACCACAGAGCTCATACCCCATTATCCGAAGCTTCCCATAGGTTAGCCAATGCGGCTTTATATCTCAGCTTTCAAAGGATGAGAGTGAGGAAGATGTGTGACAGCCTAAGCGCCGTATTCGAAAGCAGTGGCTGGCTGGGCCTATGTGGACTGACACTTGGGCAGTTCTCGTCTCATGAAGGTGCATGTTTGTCTCGGGCTCAGCGCTGTTGTGATGTGAGCTGAGGCAAAGTCGATCCATACTACGGCAAAGACTAGGCCTGGTGCGAAACTAGTATCATGAGGAGTTGGACACACACTGGCCTACCCCATAAATATGTGCTGTATAATCGCGGTCAGTGGCGTAACATCTTGTTCATCACAAATCTTCATAGTACACAATAAAATCTTTATCGACATGGCAAGATACTACCGATGGGCTGTTTTGATTTCTTTGTTGGCTCCTTTGGCTCATACTCAAGAGAGCCCCAACCAGCAACCACTAGCAGCCGAAGTGGCGGCCAAAAGCCAGTGGTCTCTTGACGACATTGTTCCATCTAGAGACGGCAAAGGCCAGGTCAAATGTTGCCCATCTGGAACCATCTTTAACGGAACTGCCTGCATCTTCGAACAAGCAGCCGTCTGTCCTCCTTATACCAAACTTGGAGCAGGCGCCTGCGTTGCCATTCAGAAGCCCAGATGTCCGGAGGGCACGGTTCTACAGCAGGACAAATGTGTCTCAGTCTCGGACCCTATTTGTGCATCTGGAGCACGATATGATGGCAAAAATTGCATTTCCATGGATCCTCCATCTTGCGATGCCGACTTCAAGTTCGATGGCGGCTCCTGCATCTCAACCGTTGGGCTGAGTTGTCCAGAGGGCTTTACCGCTGATGGAAATCTCTGCGTATCTGACAGGCAACCAACCTGCCCGGCTAGCGAAAAGTTAGAGGGCGGATCTTGTTCCCATTTAGAGTCACCATCGTGCCCCCCGAATATGACACTTGAGGGCGTCATTTGCACAAGGAAGATATCTCCTTCTTGTCCTCAAGGTTTCGTCTTCAATGGCAAGAGCTGCGGGCACGAGGAGAGTCCCGCTTGTCCTGCTGAAACAACATTCAGCGGACGTGTCTGTATCTCAGATCAACCTCACTGCAATACTGGCCATTTCAATGGGTGGACATGCCAAGCTCCTGAGGATCCTCTTTGTGTTCGGGGCGCGGATCTGGTAGACGGCATTTGTGTCACTACAGCTCAGGAAGGGCAGTGCCGGGCGGGCTTTACCTATAACGGTCGAGTTTGCGCATCCAATAAGCCGCCAGCGTGTCCACCAGATGCTGTATTGTCCAAAGGAATCTGTGCTCTCATAGAGAAGCCGACTTGTGGGCTGGGCACTTTCAATGGCACTGCTTGTGTTATGCCCGAAGTCCCCACATGCCCTCGAGGATCCGTCCTCTCCGGCGATACGTGCCTTTCCACGGTGCCGCCGGTATGTCCTGATAGGATGATTCTGGCTGGGGAAAGTTGTATACAGACAAGTCCACCCGTTTGCCCGGAAGGGTCGGTTTTTGGCGGGGGCAGTGGCTGTACTACGGTCAGTGCTCCGACATGCGTTGTTGGAACACTGAAAAATGGCAAGTGCATTTCTGTAACGGCGGCGTCTTGTTTAGGGCAAGCTATCTTCGATGGTGTGAGCTGTGTTTCACACAAAGCTCCGGGCTGTGGACCGACGTTCGCCTTCAATGGGACCGCTTGTATCTCGCATGGTTTGCCAAGCTGTCCAGATGGCCACATTTTTGACGGCAGCGTCTGCCTCCACAGCCAGCCTCCCGTGTGCCCCACAAACACTCATCTTCAGGAGAATGAATGTGTTATGCAAGAGGGACCCAACTGCCCCGAGGGCTTTGTGTTCTCTTCGCAGGGTTGTATCGCGGTGGAGCAGCCCGGATGTCCAGCTGATACGATCCTTCAAGGAGAAGGATGCGTTTCCAAACAACTACCCACCTGTGTAACAGGTACACAGTTATCGAATGGGTCTTGCATTTCAATCACTGGCCCAACATGCCCTTTTGGAAGTGAACTGCGGCCTGAAGGCTGTGTTACAATCACTACCCCATCATGTCCGGACGGGACTACACTCAAGGACAACAAATGTGCTTCTAATTATAAGCCCACTTGTCGTCTCCCACTTGTTGCATCGGGTGATAAGTGCATCTCTAATAAAGCGCCGCTTTGCCCAGCTGGCACCCGTTTCTCGAATGGGAGATGTACTTTGTCTCCCACGGGTGGTTGCTATAACATTACATATTGCCCGCCACAGTAAGATATAATGATCAGAATAATTCAGGGAGAGACATACCATGGTTCAGGATCAATGAATCTAAATGCTTGGGTGAACAGAGAATAACTGACAAGGGAGGAAGTGATGCATTTCCAATAGGTTCGCGTAACGTCTAGAATATTGAAGAACATTGGAATAACTAGGCATTCAATTAATTCTCAAGATATTCCTCCCTGATGGGTGAATTCTTCTGCTCAAACTGCACATTTTTACAGCTGCATGCTTCCACTTGTTCGTAAACTTTCAGTCGAAATATTGTATATCACCTTGCTTATCCAATACCACACAGCTCACTGCGTCAGCAGGACGTAATTACAATATTGTCGACTTGCATGGCGCACAAGCATTTGGGTCGCATCGGACCAGGGTAGGTAGCCAGCCACTTTCTTCACAGGCCGTCCCAAAGACTCCGAATACATCCCCATGTATGTTCAATATTGTTCGTAGCTTACGATCAGCTGATCCTTTTTCATTGGGCTAGTCGATACTACCAGTATTCCCTTCTGGAGACTGACCTTGACTCCTCTTGTTCAGTCATTTTGAAAATCCTGCACTTTCCTCGACATTCACATCCCGTCAGTACACCAGATAATAATCGAGCAATCTCAAAAGTCATAAAGCACCTACCGACATCCTTATGTGGCTTTCCCAAGAGTCATTCCCTTTGCCTGCCGTCATGAAAGTCGCATCATTTTCACTCGTCTCATTTTACTTACTCCTCTTTGCCTATCAATGCGCCGCAGAACCGTCCAAAACAATCCAATGTCCTGAGATCCACCCAAGTCAGCACATATCACCTATTATGTGCAAAACTTCTGATGGATCTGTGCTGGAGGTAGACAGCTCCCACCTTTTCAGTTGTGAATTGAGCTATGTCGCAGTCCGTTCCTCAGCCGTAGAGGATAACACACGTGGAGCAAAGCAAGGACCATCCAACAATGGAACCTGCCAGGTCTGGCTCGTGCAGTTCACTGGTGATGGGATTGTTCAACAGAGCTGTTGCGGTGAGGCCGGAGAGAAGCTTGTCAATTTGGCTTACAGAGCGGAGGGATCCCTTGCGAAGAGAGTGAATCAGGACCAGCGGATGGTGGAAGAACAGCGTCCTGTTAACCACATGCAGACAGATGATGAGGCTGTGACAAGTGATCAAGACTCGTCTGAGTTTGAAGAATACGAAGGTGACGATGACGACGACGACTATGAATATGATGAATATGAATACGGACACGGCCTCAGCGAAGAGGATGAGATGATTGGCAACCAATATGAGGAAGAGGTCAAAGATAAATTCAAGGAAACAGCCAAGGCAAATGATGCTACTAGTCAGCCCTTACGCCCAACAGACCAGTAGATATTGGAAGAGCCTCGTATAATATTACAATACATATTGAGGTATCACATCATCTTCTCGCCGACTTCGAAACATACACCACAAGAGAAAGTGGTAGAGCATGAGATTCTCATACCAACAGTTCACTGTCCCTCCCAGAGGTACTCTTGCTTTACTCCTGGGATAAGCTGCCTGAGCGTCATGCCATAATCTCCTCCGTTAGGAATCCTCATCAGAGTATGAATATGAAACTTTGCTGGCTCTTGATTATTAAGAAATACTCCAGAATGATGGTCAAACTCGAAAATGACCACCGGGCTTTGAATCCGGTAGTAAAATGGATCGTCGTCGCCATAGCCACCAATCCAACACCAGTATGTCTCGTGAAACCACTTCTTGATTTGTTCGAGGCGCAGTCTTCTGGCAGTTTCTGGTAAATAAAGCAAAAACTCCCTTGCAATACTAAGTATGTTATCTTGTTGTTCAGAAGACATTTCAGAAACCAGGATGCCTTCGTACGGTACTATTCTGTTATCCCGGTATGCACCACATAGGTGGCGTTGATCGTCGTGATTCCAGCGGCCATGTGGCATCGAGGGGTCTTTCATGAGCTTGTACACCTGCGAAGCACTTTGCTGATCTGGTCGTAGACTTTGCATGACGCGGAGACCTAGACCTTCCTCCTTGTTCAGAATTTCTGTTCCTTTAAACGGCCCGTCATCGATTAAATTAGGCTCTGCACCCGTAAAGCAGGGAGACACCACGATCTGAGACTTATAGAGGAAGATGTTGAGGCATAAATGGTGTCCATAGAACGAAAAGCCCCACGGGCTAGTGGTAGAAGGTTCTCCAAATAAGACAAAGTTGTAAGAAAACTCATTCATAATAGCGGGTGACTCCACCAATTCACCGAGGAAGTGGTTCACTCGCATGGCCCCTGTCGCCTTTTCGTAGCCTTCCGGTGAGAGGGTGAGTTCCAAAACTCTCATGACCTTGCCTCTCAGTTCACTTGTTACTTCATCGAGCCGAATCCCTTTGTCGCTAAGGAGGAATTCCGGGTTGGACCATGACCGCCATTCGGGGCTATCGATGTGGTAGAACGTCTTGAGCTTTTGATCATCGCTGAGATCGTTACAAAGACTATCCGCAGCCTCAACGATATCACCTATCGGAATCCCATCATCTTGTAACTTAAACAGCCCATCTCTGATGATACCTAGGACGGGTCAGTCGAGGTCCATTTCTGGGGGACGATGACGGATCCTTACCGTCCGATGTGATGCCCCGGTATGGCTCTTGAAACAGCTTCCGCCAGTGAAGGTACAAGCCGTAAAGCCACGGCGGCTGGCCGTTTTTCTTTAAATTACCAACATGCTCATATGCGTCTTGCCTTTTCATAGCCTGGAATCGTGGTGTGTTCAGGTCGGGGAGGTACTGCCGAAAGCTCGGAGTGTCGATTGATGAAGAATCCATTTTGATATTGAAGAGATAGACGTTTGATCAGAAGGCTTGGCCACGACTATTGGGATCGCACAGTTGAGCTGAACCTGGCGTGTTGATATTTGAGATGATCGCGTCGTAATCCGTCGCACTGAGCTGATTGGCTCGATCTGTTCCCCGGAGTTTCTGAGCCATCGATGAATGAGGGGTGATGGTGAGGGGTTCAGCGGGTCGGCACCATAATTTTGACCGAGGTTTAGCGTCCGATACAGGAGCAACGTAGGGTCGAGGTCGAGTTGACGCAATTGCTCCTCACCCTAATTCACGACTCGACGGCCCGTTCTACACACTCTCAAGAAATTGCTTAATCAATTTGATTCACTTGCCATACTGACCAAATATGAGCTCCTCATCATTCAGACGTAAGCTACTATGAAAAGGGCTACCTTGGCTTGATTAACTAACCCGGGATAGGCCTTGTGCGCTTTGTTCCAAAGTCAGACTCTTCAACCATTCTGATCGGAGAGCCATCCCAGGAAGATGTGGACGTGGGTCTAGCCATTCGTGAGGGGAAGGATATCGACGTCAACGTCTTTTCTGGACAGTCTGTTCTATCACCTGGTTCGAGAACTGATAGGATTGAATCTGTCGACCGCATCTTGTCGCCTTTGGCCCAAGACGAAGTTGGAACTATACGATGTATCGGTCTCAATGTAAGTTTCTTATGAAAGTACCCGATCGCCTCTATACTAAGAGTTCAAATAGTATGTCCAACATGCGAAAGAAGTGAATATGGACATCCCCACCATCCCAACACTATTCCTGTAAGTCCACAATAGCCGCTCAAGTGCACTCGTTAATTCTTGATAAAGTAAGCCGAGTACGTCTCTGGGCGACCCATGGCCCTCTATCACTCCACTACCCAAGATTACACAGGAGGATGGCAGTGGCGATTACGAGTCCGAGCTGGCAGTCGTTATTGGGAAAGCAGCAAAGAATATTTCGGAAGAGAACGCTTTGGACTATGTTCTAGGTTACACAGCCGCTAATGACGTGTCGAGCCGTGTCTCGCAGCTGAACCAGTCTCAGTGGTGTTTCTCTAAGGGATTCGATGGAGCTTGTCCAATTGGTAATTCGTCTGGTCGCATCGTCTACTATCATCTCGCTAACGATTTCTAAAGGACCGGTCCTTGTCTCTCCCGCTGCTATACCAGACCCTTCCAAGCTTCATATTCGCGGGTTGAAAAACGACAAAGTGCTACAGGATTGTTCTTTAGAGTGCGTCTTGGAAATACGATTCACAATGGATACCGCTTTGCTAACTTCACGTAGTGACCTCATCTTCAGCATTCCCAAGTTGATCAGCTTTCTGTCTCAGGGAACAACACTTCCAGCAGGTACTATCATTATTACTGGTACTCCAGCAGGGGTGGGCATGGGTAAGAAGCCCAAGGAAACACTCAAGCATGGTGATGAGTTTAAGGTGGAGATCCTGCCACATATTGGGACGCTTGTAAGTCGCTTTGAGAATGAGTAGCTACTGGCTTGACATGTTTTCGTCGCCCATGATAATAGCCAGCAAAGTTTATTGGTGATCCCTTGCGCATTCACTACATAGCCTTCATCAGTATCCAACGCGCTCGTACTGATGATCAAAACAAGGTGATACAAGACACTGTAAGCAATTCCGGGAGAGTGAGAATAAACGTAGTATCTGGACATATTGTTCGGGATTCTCGCGATAATCTAAGCCTGTGCCTGGATATCACATAACACTAGTTTTTTAGCTATCCAGCAAAGGAGGAACCTTCTCAACGAGGTACTCCACAATAGCGTCTGGTCCACGCTCAACCTGCAACCCAGTCGGTATGGCGTGGAGCTTGATGTTCGGCACAATTGATTTGGCCAAGGTATGGATTCTCTCGGCCTCCTCGGCAGACCACATAGAAGCAGAAAACTAAAAGCATGTTATCAGACACGGTTGATACTTTCGAACCATAGTCGTCTATCTCACTTACCAAAACACCGGGCTTGTGCTCTGTGACTTTGGGAACCACCTCGTCAATACCTGTCCGACGTGTCAGTCGAACCTAAATAACCTCTTCCATAATAACAACATACTCTGACAATTATCGACATGAATTATCTCATAGTCATCTTGAAGCTCAACAATCAAGCGTCCGATTAGACGTTTTGCGCGCTCTGGGGCAGTGTTGACTGTGACGAGTCTAAAGGGTCCTTTTCTAGCAGTCATTATCGGAATGCTTGCTTGTCTTGGGTTTGAAAGTCTTTCAGAAATCAACTGTGATGTACATACTTGGGATGGTGCGGGGTTGTCGCCGATAATCGCAGTGTGCCGATCACTCGGCACTAATGACCGGGTCTGTTGTCCCGTTGCACCTAGAATGATGACATTGCACTGGAACCACACAGAATCTCTCACTTGTATACGGTAAATTTCAAGAATTTACGAACTTAATAAACTGTCTATGTCTACATTACGATATTTATAATCGATTGTTTGTGGATGAGTCCTTGTTGTTGCAGATGCACACCACCCCTAGAAATTGGTCGCCATATTTGGCTTCTCGTACGCGTCAGAGTGTCGGCAAAACCTGGAACTGTAGTCCTTGATTTTCACAACTTTTGGCATCTCGAGAATCTTCTGGACCTGGCTGAACTCACATGAGATGATAAGGACACGGTCTTCACCTGGCAAAGGCTTGACTTGGGGAGCGGCAGTGTCTAGTTCACACATGAAAATAGTTCTGGTTTTTGGCTTCGGAATTGTGTTGCGCGTTTGATATGTTGGAAAAGTATGGATTGTTGGTGGGGATGGTAATAGTTATATCGGGAAAAGGTGATGTTGAGAGTCAAGGGGATTCGATTTATATGTTTTCATGTTCCTTGTGATGAGGAGCTAAGTATAGGACATGAAAGCATCGTCCCTTTTCAGTGTGCAAGTGAATTTTCGCTGATACAGAGCTCTTATCCCTGGTCTGATTCGATTGAGTGGCAACGCTATAAGTTCAACTGGCACATAAATCTAGTTCATTGAGACCACTAGTTACAACCTTTGACTTTTGCCGTTGTTCAAATCAAACATATATCTTAGTCGTCCTCAGATTAATCCATCGACTGTGATTGTGCCGGTCTTTGAGACCATGTATTCGCTGACAGCCACGTCCTTTCCAGCTTCCTTTCCATAGCCAGACATTTTGATGCCACCAAAAGGCGACTCAGCCGCAGACGAGTTCCCTACAGCAACAGTCAGTAGAATGCTATTTTTAGTGACTTATTACTTACCAGTATTTAGAGCAATCATTCCAGCCTCAAGATTCTCGAATAGCCGCCAGATTCGATCCGCATTCTTTGTGAAAGCATAGCTTGCCAGGCCCATCGGCGTATCATTCGCGGCCTGCACAGCCTCCTCCTCTGTTTCAAACTTGTAAAAGGCGGCGATCGGTGCGAAGCATTCTTCACAAGAAATAAGTGTGTCATGAGTCATGTCAGCGAGAATGGTGGGTTCGAAGAAATAGCCCCCCTCGGCTCCCTTGGGGGAAAGACGATTGCCTCCAGTGACAACACGAGCACCGCGAGAAACAGCGTCCTTGATAAGCCTTTCAGCTCTGTCCAGACTTTCGGGCTTTGTGACTGGTCCAAGTGTCGTGCCTTCAGAGGCGCCATGACCTATAACGTACTTGGCTGTCTCTTCAACGAACCGCTGGATGAATTTATCGTATACGCCGGACTGAACCAGGAAGCGGTTGACTGTAACGCAAGCTTGCCCTGCATGTCTCCACTTTAGACCAACAAGTTCACGTAGTGCTGTTTCAATGTCGGCATCGTCAAAAATCAGACAAGGGCAATTACCGCCCAGCTCCAACACAACCTTCTTAAGGCCCAGACTACAAAGATTCGCAACAAGAGTTCCGACTCGAGTTGAGCCGGTGAACGTTACCTTCTTGACCAATTCATGCTTGCAAAGCGCTTCACTGAGCGAAGGTGTGTTCTCCAAGCTTGTTGGCAGAATGTTCAAAACACCGTCGGGGAAGCCAGCCTCTGTGGCCAGTTTTGCCAAAGCCATCGCAGTCACCGGTGTCTCTGGTGACGGCTTCACCACCATGGTACAACCCGCTGCGAGAGCCGCTGCAGCCTTGCGAAGAACCATAGCAACAGGGAAGTTCCATGGTACGAGCGCAACGGCGACGCCCAGCGGCTGCTTGATTGTGAAGACGCGTCTGTTTGGCGCGGATGGGACGAAGCATGTACCCTGGATTCGCTCCGCTTCGCCTGCAAACCAAGCTGTAAATGTAAGAGAATAGTCCATCTCTCCAATTGCCTCGACATATGGTTTGCCAGTCTCGTAGACCAGGAGGGTAGCTAAATCTGCCTTGTGCTCACGAATCAGGGCATCCCACTTGAGAAGCCATTGTGCGCGTGCTCGTGGTGATGTCTTTTTGAAGGATTGGAATGCGTTATGGGCCACTTTAACAGCTGAATCGACATCATCCGCCGAGTTGTTGGTGACTTTAATCCAAGGCTGGTTTGTTCCCGGGTCTTGATCGTTAGGTTGATGGAACGTCGGGATTCCAAGGAGGGGCTTACCGAGAACGTCAAAAGTTGCACCAGAAGCCGCGCTTTTGGCTTTTCCCTCGACGTAGGATTCAGTGATTAGAAGATCGGGGCGGTGGAGCTAATCAGGTCAGCTGATTTTTTCTTGGTAGATTGTAACGAGATGCAATACTTTAAATGGGAGTTGGTACGCCATGATATCGTGATGAAGTCGGGTTGGTGGCAGGTGATATCATCACAGTTACAGGGTAGTCGTGTAGTGATGTTTACTTAGAGATCGAAGCCAAGACTCAGTACGAGATTTTATCCAAGTTTTATTCCGGAACTAGTTGTAAATCCTTATTGTGAGGGTGTTGGTGATTATCGTCATGTCCTCGCTGTTTAGGGTACATGCGTAACAACCTGGTTAGTAATGATCATTGTAACTTTCCCCGCTTCTCATCACCAACGAGTTGTCTCACTGATCCTGTCGCGTAAGTTCAAGCCACCTGCCCCGAATGGTTAAGATCTGCGATTTCCGGTTGTTTGAGTCTCTGATCAACGGTCGGAATCGCATGTCCACAGTCACGAGGCACCATCATTAGCAGAACGGAATAAGTTATATCACGACCACGTCCCGGCCTATCCAGCCTGCGGAAAGCAGACAATCTACCACTATCTCATTATAATTTACGAATCATGGGCCGATTGGAAGGAAAGATTGCCATTGTTACAGGTTAGTCTTGAGCTGTTACACATTTGACGTCCGCTGAGATAATGGGTGAACAGGCGCTGCATCAGGCTTCGGTCAAGGTATTGCGGAGCACTTCGTTGAAGAGGGCGCCAAGGTACTGGTCTGCGACATCAATGAAGAAGCAGGCAAAAAAGTGGCAGCAAAGTCAGAGGCTCTCACATTCCAAAACCTGAATGTCACTAAAGCTGCGGATTGGGAAAGTGCAATTGACAAAGCTGTTGAGCTCTGGGGCCAAGTCGATATCTTGGTCAATAACGCTGGCACAAGCTATGCAAACAAGGTGAGTGCATATAAATCACCAGGTAATATCGCCCCAAATTGACAAATGTGACAGAGCACCAATTTGGTCACCGAGGAAGAGTTCGACATGGTTATGAACGTCAACGTCAAGAGCGTCTTCCTCGGCAGTAACGCCTTCACTGCGCAGATCAAGAAACAGGGCACAAAGGGCTCCATGATCAACATTGCCTCTGTGGGAGCCCATCGTCCAAGACCTGGTTTGGTGTGGTACAATGCATCCAAAGGAGCAATTGCAAATGTAAGGCGCCCCATTTTACACCCCGGCTGAAGGAACACGGCACAAAAGTCTGCTGTTGTATTGGCTGAATCCTCAGAGAATGAGAAAACTAACGCCAAGATAATTATGACAGGCCACAATGGGGCTTGCGGCTGAGTATGGACCCGACGGAATTCGTGTCAATTCCATCTGTCCCTTAGCGACCATGACGGGCTTGATCCAGACCTTCATTGGTAAAGAGATCACCCCCGAGATTCAGAAGACGCTGGGAAATGTACCATTGGGCCGTATGGGGGAGATCCGGGATGTAACCAAAGCCGCCGTATTTCTTGCAAGCGAGGAGGCTTCGTTCATCACTGGCGTCAATCTCGACGTCGATGGCGGCCGCGCAATTTAGCCAGAAAACGATTCTGTCATTAATTGAATGGGTCTCCTTGGTCTGAGTATTGTCATTTACTTCGGGGAGAATTGCTTAACGGCTGATCCCGCGAGGTATGCGGAACATGGATGACGCCAGGGACCCTGGAAGCCCCTATGCAGCTAGCAGATCCATCAACCGGGGTGAAATCCCGCGCCCATCGGATGATGATATTGGTTGACATGTGCATGTACTGACAGGGCTAGTGTAGTTACCTCAACGTTCGTCATAAATAAAAATCATTGTTCTTTGTTACCCGAGCCGCGCTGTGCCGCAAAATCGAATATTGGCTTTGTGTTGTTGGTGATTTGGCATCGTACCGATCGAAAGAAAAGGGCTGCCAAAGAAGAAGTTGGGTTCATTCGTTTCAATTTTAAGCATCTATCTGATTACCGACCTGCTGGGTCGTGAAGCTACCGCATTGGTAGACGATATTCTCGTGCCACTTGAATGGCTTTACAGCCGAGATTATAGGTCCTGTATTACAACCCCATGCCCTTCTAGTGTTCTGTAGAACCAGCTTGACTACTGTTGCGCGATGAGATGGTGTGGAAAGCATCGTCAGGGCCCTTTTTATCACCATACCCTGCCCCGATCAATTCTCTATCAATAGCTGCACGCTCCTCCTCAGTTGCATCGTTGATGTGGACAGCAACTTCGTCCCCAAACTGCTTGCCGATTTCTTCCAAAGACAGCCTTGCAGTCTCAGGCCAGAAGAAGTAAATGGCAGGGATGAAAAGAGCGCTCCAGCAGATGATGAGCAGAAAGTATTTCCACCCCACGGCGTTAAAGCCAATGGGCGCTGACTGGAGGAGGATAATTGTAGCTTTAAATATGGTCAGAGTCTGCGACGATAAGGGCGGAGGAAAATACTTACCAGCGAATTGGCCAAATAATGACCAACCAATACCAATCGATCGGATCTCAGTTGGAAAAATCTCCGATACGTAGAGATACATGGTAGTATTGCAGAACGTTCCTTGGAAGGCAAGGTAAAGAAACATGAACAGCACACCAATGGCGTTGCCTACCTTGTTGTCCGTTCCTGCATAAAGCGAGACCATTGCACAGTAGATGGAAGTAGTGACGACGATACCAGCGAAGCCAGTCATGTACATCTTCCGGCGTGAGTTGACCTTATCGTGTAGCCAAGCACCGCCAGGGTTGTAAATGAGACCGGCCGTGGTCAACCACAGAGCTGAAAGTAAAAGAGGCATGTATCCTGTTTGTCCCAGGCTGGTGTAGAGAATGACAGCATAGTTGTTCTTGGACATGTTAGCTAGATAGCTTCCTTGAAAGATTGTTACTCACAATGATAAGAGGACCTCCAAACTCAGCTCCCCATTGAGTCATGAAACCAATGATCATGCGGGTACGGTAGCTCTTCTTCTTGAACACAGCCTTCCAGGGATTACCTCCGTAGGCCTCTAGCTTCTTGGCATCTAGTTCAAGTTGCTCCTTGATCTGGTGATACTCTTCTCTGGCGACCAAATCCTCTGGGTCACTAGACGACTTGCGAAGACGGACCAGAACGGACCATGCCTCATCATTATGTCCCTTTGACATAAGCCATCGAGGTGAGCGAGGAATCCAAGGTGATCCCAGAAGTAATACCAGCGGAGGCAGGACTTGGAAAGCCAAGGGGAATCGCCAACCGAAGTCAAGGTTCTTGGAGAAGTAGACGGCGAAGCCAATCCAAGATGACAACATGTAACCAAAGACCAGAAATATGGCATGATGGCCGACGAGCCAGCCGCGTGCCAAGGGACTAGACATCTCAGAGAGATACATAGGTGTTACAGTAGCCATAAAGCCAACACACATTCCCATGATCCATCGTCCAGCTTGAAACATACTATTGTGAACTCATTAGACTGGTCCGTGCGGGATTGTCACAATAACTTACGCCAGATTTTGAGCAGCGCATTGAAGTACGCCTCCAAGAATACCCAACGCGCAGCCAAATTGGATACTCCTCAAGCGACCATAGTAGTCACAAGCCCACATGAGAATGAGGCATGCGACGGCACCTCCAGCGGAGAAGAGACCATTGGCAGTCGCAATTGCAGGAGTGGTGATAGTATCGTAACCCGGTTCACCGGCATTCGGTAGGTTAAAATACTGATACCAACCGGGCTGTCCAATGGTGCTTCCAATAATTGAGGCCGCATATCCATAGGTCTGCCAGTTATGTTAGTATGTTGCAAATAAAGTTCAGTGTAATTGTGATGAGCCTGTGATTGTGGGAACGTGCACGCAGGAGGATAGACTTACGGTACCGCCAATGGCTACAAAAGTAATGACAAGCTTGTTGTACAAGCTTGTCTGATTCCCGGTCTGTGGCATTTTGGATATGTCAAGGCGAGTGGGAATACGAGGAAAAAGAAAATAAGAGAAGAGAAGCAGGTCAATTTGAGGAACACAAAGTGGTCTGGGAGAGTACGAACGGCCATGATCGGCAAGGTTACCTTAAGTGAAAGGAATGGTTCCTTGGAGACCCCCCACCTAACGAACCGTTTAGCGATCGTCGAAGGATGGAACGCAGACATCGGTTCTCATGTTTTGCATGCAGGGATGGTCGGTGTCGCTTCCTATTGTGCTTATGTTGCATGTGGGATATCCACTTGGGGACATGGTTCATGACCAACAGATAAGAGCGCAAACATGCATTTGAGACAGCAAGAGAAAGACACAAATATACTTCGGGCCAGGATCATGCAGGATCGAGGATGGCTGGAATGTGGGACAATATGCACAACTCCTACGCAGTAGGGCCAATGGATATCACGGTTGCTGTGAGGAGAAGCGTGGTATACAAGCACCTCAGCAGCTGCATTTGATTCGGCCTGCATTCCCTTCTCCTTAATCTCATAAACCTCAAACCTCGTCATTTCTCGCAAAATGGATCCCTCATTCATGGAGAAGAGCTGGGACGAACTCCCAGACCCAAAGCGTGTATGGATAGGTGAGCCAGGCAGTCGGGAAGAAGGTCTGGGAAGGCTTGTCCTGCTCACACCAGAGCGGGTAGCACAGGCTGCGCAGACACAGATCAAAACAGGAATAAGGGTCAACCTGGGGTGGGATCTGAATAAGCTGGAGTTTGCTTGTTTTAACCGACAACCTTGTGAACTCAAAATGGTGCCGTTGCTTGGCGGCGTGGCATTTGACGACATCTACGTTATGAATCCACGTTTGTGCTTCTTCTCATATTGTGGCGTTCACTTGTTAACAAATGTGACAGAACAGAGTAGCCAGTGGGACGGCTTGCGACACTTTTCCATGCCTCGCGAAGAAGGTAGCCAAGAACGTGTGTTTTATGGCGGAACCACTAAAGAAGAGATCTTGGACCGCTCCAACGACCGGATTGGCATTCATCACTGGGCGCAGGAGGGAATCACAGGTACAGTTGACTTTTGAAAAAAGCAATGCTGCTGCAGTTCTAATTATTACATGCAGGTCGCGGGGTCCTCATTGACTATGCATCATGGGCCGAGAAAAACGACATAACGTACTCAACTTTTTCGCTACACAGCATCAAGCTCGAGGATATACTGGCGATTGCCGAGGAGTGCAACATCACGTTCCAGAAAGGCGATATACTGCTCGTGCGCATTGGCGTGATCAAGGAGTGGGAGCATTCCATGGAAGTGCAGGCCAAGAAGGCCTATGCTGCGAGCACCTGTCCGCAGCATGCAGGTGTTGGAGGAACCATGGACGTGCTGAAGTGGATATGGAACACGGGGTTCGCCGCTGTGGCTGGCGATGCCATCAGCTGGGAAGTGAGTAACTGTGCCCTGAGCTGTTGTTTCAGCTGCTGACTTTCTGTTGCAGGTATATCCGCCTCCGTCCGGAACCGTTTTTATGCATGAATACATGCTGGCTGGATGGGGGATGCCAATTGGTAAGTTTCGTTCCTCCGGTAATGTTTCAGCTAACCATGTACAGGTGAATTGTTTGACCTGGAGAAATTGGCAGAAACATGCAAGCAGCTAAACCGCTGGACCTTTTTCGTCTCTTCGTCACCATTCAATATGCGAGGGGGCATTTCGTCGCCACCAAATGCTCAGGCCATCTTTTAGAAATGCATGTGATATCTGCAGACACATTCGCTTAGAATAAAATGCCTTAGTGGGCTTATTGGCAATTTAGCCAGACCACGCAGAACATCCAGCTGTCAGAAGAATGTCGTGCCATTGAATTGCTTTTTTCTTTACTTGTCAGATCCACTAACTACGGCAAGTGACGGCCAAGAGACTCGGCTACGTGGTTCGCCCGTGAAATCACAAGCAAACAACAGGGATCCTCACGCCAAGTGTCACAACAGTTAATTTTAGCGAATCCATCAAAGAGCACAAAAATAACAGAAAAAAAGAAAAAAAGAAAACAAATATCCACTTTTGAGACATCAACGACCGGGGAATTATGCCGGTGGAGAAGTTGAACGGTGATCATCGACTAATGGGCCGAGCCCCGAGACACGATGTAACGCTGCAACTACGAACATGCATACAATTAGACAATCCTTTTTCTGTCGTTTGTGAGTGCCGAGGGCGGGTTGGCTGCCGTTGCAGGTTTAATCTCGGTACAGTTACTTGTATGAGTATCATGTACGTATCTCATCCTACTGTAAGGTCAGTTAAGCAGTGATCGGCAGTAGAGATACATATATCGTTTCTGACAGTTCGCAGCCCGTGCCCACCATGTTTCGGCGCAAGCTATACCATCCTGTTGAATATATTCTTCTGCCGAGGGTGCAATTGTTCTCTCCGCAACGCAGGTACGTGTCTCTTTTGACCAACACATCTCGACCAACCAACCCCTGCAGCCCAAGAAACTTGCCCCTGTGCCAGCATGATTGAGAGAAGAGAGTCTTGTCTCTGATCTCTGCGATCCTGTACGAGAAAAGAAGAATGCGTCAGATCAATGAGAGCCCTTTAATCTGGGTTGTCACTGGCCAGCTCCTTCGCAAGATTCGACAAATAAGCTGCCGCAATAAGCAATTATGATGCTCTCGGCTCCGTTGACATCCGCCACTGGATATCCTAGATCGAGTGATGTGAATGGCCCACTGATTGCCATTGTTGAAGGATCTGGCTGATCAAACCATTCGCCCCCTATGCCGTAGCTCCTCTTTGCGCTTCTCGTTACGTTACATATTCCTGTCCAAATTGAAGAGAAATGTCGTGTTCTTGGAATCTCCTTCTTGAAGTTTGACTTCTCACTTTCCTTCGTAGCTTTTGCTCACTTACTTTCTTTAATATTTCCATACAGATTTTTCGTTCACCATGATCAAGCCAGGCATGGAGCCGCCTCCTGGCAAGGGGTCTAACTTTGACAATCCGAACCGGGAGATGTTCTACATCTGTATTGTTTCCAACGCGATCGCTATGTCGGCTTGCTCCATATTCGTTGGCCTGAGGTTGTGGGCCCGTTACAGGTTATCCATGAGACTGCGACGAGATGACAGTATGCTGGTACCCTTACCCCTCAGAGTTCTCCAGCTAACAGATGCTTCTAGTCGCTTGTGTTATTGGATACGTAAGTCGTCACCAACAGTACTACAGCCTTATCCTTACTCACGTTGAATCAAGATCGGATTTATGGGGTACTGCACCATCTGTCTCATGAGTTAGTAATATCGTTGACTTCCAGTGATCAAAGCTGAATATTCCCAGTGTTGAGATATGGTGGAGGTCTGCATCAGTGGGATGTCCCAGATGATCTCATACCTCACTACACCCAAGTCAGTTCCACGATGCCATTAGGAAAGACATCCAACTGACATTCATATAGACAGTCTACGCAACTATGGTCAATTATGGCCCAACAGTCTTCGCCATCAAGGCAGCTATTCTTCTTTTCCTTGCCAACATCTTCGCTCCCTACAAGACATATGTCAAGTGGATCTACGGCTTCCTCTTGGTCATGGCAATCTACTACATCGTCATGATGTTCCTCAAAATGTTTATATGTCGTCCGATATCGATGTTTTGGGGGGCTACCTCTGATGGTCAATGCTTCAACCAGCGTGTCCTTATTCTTGTCGACAATATTATTAGTCTTCTCAGCGATATTGTCGTTCTCCTACTCCCCTGTCCACTCACCAAGAAACTCCAAGTGGGTCTGATAGCTAAACTGAAGATCGTCGCCATCTTTGGTGTTGGTGGCATCGCTTGCATCTTTAGTCTTGTTAGGCTGGTCTTCATCATCCAAAAGGGGGAAAGCAAAGATCAAACTTATGTCTTTCTACAAATCAATCTTACTGGGTGAGTCACTCAGCCTTAGGCTATTGGGATTCCGCTAACCGTAACTAGAATCGCCGAATGTGGCATCGGAATTGTCTGTGCTTGCTTCCCGTTCATGCCAATGCTGTGGAAGTCGATCCTTCACAAGGATAAGCCCGGTTACTCTTCCAACTACTCCAAATCCCAATTTGAGATGATGGGTTCATCGCACAAACGATCGCGAAATGCAACTCAGACTCCACAAAGTGTTCACTACAACGAGGAATTGGGAAGTGATGAAAACATTCTTATTCCTACTGGAAAGGCATATGTTACTACTCAGGTGCGCGGAGGAGATGATGCTGGAGAAGGCAGCAGTATGGGCGATGAGAATAGGGACTTTGGAGCCAGTGTCGACAATCAGATTCTTCGGACGGTCGTGGTGCGACACACCTACGAGTAGCATCTCACTGTATCAATCTTTAGTCAGATATTATGAAGCAGAAATGATGCTACGCAACTTTCAAGACTGATTGAGGCGCTATCATTGAGTAAACCAGTCGCTTAACAGAGTTTCATTTCTCATAACAATAAACTTCAAAGATATCCTAGGCTACAATTCCATACGCCAACCCATCACGCCCACATCACCCCCCATACTCCTTCTTGATTCCTGGAAAGATTTGCCAAGACTAATACTTGTATCGCCAGCCACGCTCGACACCGGAGTTGGGAGTCCATCCCTCTTGTTCATCGAGCTTCTTGTTCAGCTTGATAGCTCTCCATCTTACAAGGAAAGCCGATAGTACAGTCAAGGCGCATCCGAGGAGCAGCAGACCACCTGCCATGCGGTAAAAGGGCTCCTGGCTTGTGGGGTAGAAGTAGGGGCTGAACCAATGGCTGACTTGACTGATACAGTTGGCAATGGCGATAAGAGCTGCCTTCTTGGCTCTAGGGGCGGGGACAACGGTTGTCTCCCATGAAAGTTGCAAGTTGAGACCGTTATAGGTACCGCAAACGAGCAGGATGATACCGATATATCGAGCCGCAACGTTGATCGTACCGATGAGGATACCGCATCCAGCTGCAGAGAGTATGATTGGGATGACGACGTGATAAGTTGACTCCATAAAGTGGCCACAAGACCAGGCGATGAGACAGGCTGAGATGTAGGCAAGGGCGTAGGGAGGAGCTTGGATGAGGTATGTGGTCATCTTGTTGAAGCCGAAGGTGTTCATGATCTAGGGGCTCTGTCAGTTGGTGATCTTTTAATGTGAAATACAGTTGCACTTACAGAAGGCAAGAAGTCCTTGAAGCTCTGAGCGGTAACAAGGGCAAAGTGCATGAGGCAGAAAAACCATGTGAAGGGATCACGGACTGCATCCTTGACACCATCCCAAGTTCCACCAACACTCTCGTCAACACCACCGTTAGATACCAGGATTCGGTACTGGGCCATCTCGCGCTCTTGCTCAGTGAAGAACTTGGTGTCATGAGGCCAGGATGGAAGAACAAAGTAAGAGACAACAGCGACGAGGACGGAGGCGATACCTTCGATGAGGAAGAACCACTGCCAAGCGTGCATACCGGCAATACCGTCCATGTGCTCAAGAATACCAGCAGCCAAGAAACCAGAGATGATGTTTGAGATTGTGTTGCCAGCGTGCCAAATTGCCATTCTGAACGGACTCTCCTCTTTAGTGTACCAGCAGGATGTCATGAGCGTCAGACCGGGGAAGAACGGAGCCTCCATCAAACCAATGAAGAATCGGACAGTACAGAATCCAGCGCCGCTGGTCATGGCGGGCATGCAGATGGTGCCCGCACTCCACATGAGCATGATGGTGGGGAGGAAGAATTTGGGGTTGGTCTTGGCCATGAGGAGATTACCGGGGAGTTGACCAATAAGATAGCCAACGTAGAAAGTCGAGATTCCTGTGTTCCAAATCGTATCGTCCATGTTGAGATCTTCCTGGAGACCGGCAAGACGAGCGTTAGAAACGTTGATGCGATCCAGGTAGCTAAACTGTTAGTCCTAGTCCTCCAGGAGAAGTCGGGCAACTTACTTCATCAGAAACATGAGAGTCACGCATGGCATCATGTGCCAATCGATCTTGCTGCGGACACGCTTGTTCAGCTCGTCCATGCGCTCCTGCGAGAGGTCTCGAAGAAGAGGGAAACGAGCTTGGATCTCGGTAGGAGGGATAGGGCCGACGCGAACTGCATCTTCGACGCAGGCCATCTCGGCCTTCTCGTCGTGGCCACTGCGCTCGAGGCTGTTGTTGCGTGAAGCAGTCATTGTGGCGACCTCTGCTTGGCAACTGGGTGGAATAGCTGGGATACTGTAGAATAGAGAAGATGCGGCCAAGAAAGCTGCTGTGGAGATGAGTCTGGTATTTTCGAATCTGGGGTAGGAGTCTCTGGGTTATATACACACCAGAGACAAGCATCAATTCCCCTCTTGGCAATCTCTTGTTTTTGTTGGCAATCGCTTGTCAAGCTTAGCATTAGCTTCTTCCGCTGCTGAAAAACTCGTTCTCGCCTAACGTCTCCCCATTAAGGTTTGGTTTAAGCTTAGATTGCTTGGCATATGGGCCCCACGACGCGGAGAACCCAGTAGCAGGTGATTATCTTTGCGGGGGAGGACAGTCTGGACTGCGAGCAACGCCATTGTTCCCGCGGGAGTTGATGCCAAGAGTATTGATGTTCTCGACCTCATTTTCACCCCATGGGGAACGCTGCGCGTGTAGGCGAGTTACTAGAACGGGAAGCGAATGAGACAGAAAGTTGGAGACGATCTTCCCGTTTGTGTCTCCATCCCCAGTTTTGAACGCCGAAGCTCCGATCTATGATATGATATGCGAGACTGCTACCCCAGATTCTTGTTCCCACGGAATAGAGTCTATGCTTCACCTCAGAGTCATCTCTGCGCTTACCAATTCTTTGGTTGGGGCTGAGGAAGAAGATGCGGGGGAAGTCCGAGGTCTGTGGATGGTCACTTGCGGGGGTGATAGCCACTAAGTTTCATGGACCGACAGGCATGCTTGTTACAACCAGACTTGAGTCATACGAGGATTTCCCTGGGTCATGATGAATTGCGGTCTCACATGCGAGACTGCGGGTGTTTTCGTTCGGCTAACTTGGAAAGATTGATAATTACGTTGAAAATATCTCCAGATAATTAGAGGAATTGACATTGACGTTAAGATCGGCGTAACTGCACCTACTAAGCTTGATTTAAGCTTATATGTTAAAAATTGGGGACTGTGACGATCCCCGTTTGACAGAAAATGCAACACTATCTTAAACACAAAGCACGGTTGATATACGCTCACTGTTTCCAGCACCTCGGTATGGTTGGCCCACAACAATAGGTGATTCGCCTGGAATTTTTAAGTGGTTGATAGCTACTTGAAGTTTGGTATCTGAACCGGGTATGTCAAATTGCTTCCTAGATGGTATTTCTCTAATCTTCGTAACCCAAGAAAATTCCAAGCACCACGAACACCACCAATGCCACAAAACAAAACTAGATCCAATCATTTCGACCCCATAAGTAGCGCAGCAATGTTCTCGTATGCAGTGAAAACAATTCCACCACTAAGAATCAGTCTCCCCAATCTCATTGTGCTTCCACTCCAGAACGCCCTAACACCTCCATCGCGCATAACTCCCTGCACCGCCTCACCGATTGATACACCCTTGGCAGACTGAGATCTCGTCTTGATGGTATCAAAAGGCTGTGTGGCGTAGACAGTGATGACACCTGCCACGGCACCGATTCCGAAGGTCACGAAGGGGTTCTTTCCGTCAGAGGAGACGAGCTCTTTGAGGATGTTGTAAGAGCCCATTCGGACACCCGATGTGGCTGATTGCTTGATCGTGGTCGAGGTGAGACCGCGGTAGACTTCACGGATGCCGCGTTCTGCTGCTATGGTTCGCAGGGCGTGGAAGCCACCATTGAGACGTCTGTTTGGTGACCTTGCGTCATCAATCCTGAGTAACATTAGTACACACGTTGGATAATGGTAAGAATCACAACTCACAGGGCAGTCTTGATTCGCTCAGTGGGGGTAACAACTGTCACACTCTCAACAGCACCGGCAATCATTCCGGCGAGGATATTAGATCCTGCTGTGAGTTTTCCATTGGAGTCTGCTAGTTGTGCCTTGACCGCATCAAAAGTCAAGAAACGAACACCAGCTTTGGCTGCAGTACCCTAGAGAAGACAGTCAGCTTCGATGTTGCCTGATTATCGGGATATATATACTCACAGTGATTAATGAGGAGCAGCCTGTGTAAATTGCCCGTACACCATCATGTCGAACAGTTTGAGAGATAACTGCAAAAGGCGAGCGCGAGACTTTGACGCCTGGCGGTTGTTGTCTTGCGCTGAGCTGTGCTACTGTTTTGGCAAACTCAAATGGGTACTGATTGGGTTAGTGATTAACTCCAATTTTGTGCTGGTGACTTAGCAACATACTGTGATAGTAGCTTCGATGCCGCCAGCGACAGCTCCCGCAGCTAAAGAAATACCGGGAGTAATCTTCTTCTTTTGGGCTGATGTTGTCTTGGTAGCCAGCTGAGGCACAGGCTTTGCGAATGGTTGTGTTGTAGCGACGGCGTCCATCTTGGCTGATTAATATGGAATAGGCTTAGACGGTTGTGAAATCAATCGACAATTGGATGACGGGGAATAGCTGTAACTAATACTAAGCAAAAAGATTAGCAATAGCCTCATTAATTAATGAATGCGACTCTTATTTCTCGGAAAGGGACGAAAACTCACGGGTAGCTTAGGGACGGGGATAAAATCACGCTTTACCAAGAATGGCGTCTGTGCCGCGGATCAACAGTGGAGCCGAGTGGAAAGATCCAGCGCTGTTTCTTCCCGTCTCTTCCCGCGCTCTCTTTCCTTTCCGTCTCGCACAATCAGAAATGCCTGACGCTCAGCCATCTTCCCGCCTCCGCAGGCGAGCAACTGAAGCGTGTACATTTTGTCGAAAAAGAAAGGTGACTAAGACCTCCCCCATTACCCCATATCCCATATCCCTGCCCTTTCACTCGGCTTCCCGCGGGACTAAACAGTACCCTAGATCAAATGCAATGGTCAGCGGCCCTCATGCATCAACTGCCAGACGTATGAGAAAGAATGCGTTTACGAGCCCGTGCCCGACGTAAGCAAGGCTCAAGGCCGCCAAAGACATCAGCGACTCAAGAGTAAGAGCCAAAGTAGTAAGGCCCGTACCGTGTCTCCGAGTGGAGTACGTCAGTCGCGCGAGGCTGCGTCTTCGGTCGCAGAGAGTGAGGCAGCCAGTCCCGATGCACGTAGTCGACAAACAAGTCGTGATGGAGGCACAAATGGTCGCCAGTCGTGGGATCACGCTGACTCTACCGCCCGCCCTATGGATACAGGTGTTGCCCGCGTGCTGGTCCTCGCAAACGGAGAGTCGAGTTATCATGGCCGTACGAGTGCCCTGTTTGAGGATAATGCCCAAGAGAGACCTGTTGAACAGGAGGTCCAGCCGCGGATGCCGGACCACTGGGTAGAGCGTGGCCTTATCGCTGAAGCAGTCAAGCAACGTGGGTACTCCTGCAGAGTGGAGGATGCTGGGCTAATATGTCAACAGGCCAATTGGAGGATATTCACTACTGTAAAGGCCAACTCGACTTTGACGGCGTCGATCCCGACCTGGGGATGCATTTGTTATCGCTACACTGGAACCGCCAACACCATTCGTTCCTTATCACCTATCGACCCGCCTTCATGCGGGACATGGCATGCGGTGGCCCATACTTCTCAAAACTTCTTCTCAACGCCATCTACTTTGGATCGTCCAAATTTAGTCCCAGACTTGAGGTTCGCAAGGACATCAACGATGTTCGAACAGCAGGATGGAAGTACCGCGAGAGAGTGCGTGAGCTGCTGGGAGGTTCTCTGGACCGTAGCGACATCACCACCATCCAGGCTTTGCTGGTCATGACAAATTCTTTGTTTGCGCTGGGTGATGAAAGAAGCGCGGCATGGTTATATGCAGGGTTGGCTTTTCGCATGCTCATCGACCTTGGTCTGCATGTTGACTTAACGAACTCACACCTGTTCTCGGATGAGGATCTCGAGATTCGTCGGCGTGTATTCTGGGGAGCGTTCGGTATGTTACTTCTTCAATGCGAGCTATCACCAACTAACACAAGCAGTGGTTGACAAGATCCAGAGCCTATATCAAGGCCGGCCGGTAACCCTCAAAGACGCTGACGCCATGGTCCCCATCAAATTTATCGACACATACTCCGAGCTAGAATTCTGGCAGCCATTCGCCTACTCAACATCAAAGAACGAATACTCAGGCTCGCCGGCTTACAGCATTTCTACTTTCACGGCACTGTGCAAACTTTCCATCGTCATGAGTGAAGTGCTGAGCTGCATCTACACTGTACGAACCTCGGATCAAAGCCCGGATGAGTTGTCAAAGGTGTTGAATCGTCTCCAGCGCAAGTTGCGTGAGTGGCAGAGTGATCTGCCTGATCACCTCAAGCCCGAGGTAGCGAATACGCCTGGTGCCACAGTTCCTCCGCCTCACGTTTTGAGTCTTCAGTAAGCTAGACAGACCCAATCCTTGTATCGTCTGACTAATCTCCCAGTGCTATGCACAATGTTCTCGTTATCCTTCTGCATCGCCCCTTCGTCGCCGACGGACATTTGTACAACACCTTTCGCTCCATTTCAGTCGACTCGGTCATAAAATGCTCGGCAGCAGCATCTAGCATTTGCAATATGCTACGCGCGTACCATCGAGCCTTCTCAGTCCGTCGGGCACCATACCTCATTTCCTACGCTACATACGTTGCTGCGACAATCCACTGCCGTATCGCTGCCAAGAATGGAAAGGGTTCTACGGCCTACGCCAACTTGATGACATGCCTAGCCGTCTTCAAAGAAAACCAGGAGACAAACTCAGCAGTGCAAAAAGCTGCAGTGATTGTTCACAGACTGATGAGCAAATACGGCGTCGTGGTTGATGACCTTCCCGATGACGCACTTGAGGCTGAACCAGCCTCACGCTCACGTGATCAGCAGCCGCCACAACAGCAAATACCGCAGCCTGGCTTTGACAGCCTCGGGAATACCGGGAATGGCCAAGAAAGGACAGAGCGGGGTCAAGAAGTGCAGCCGGTTGAAGTGAGTAGTAGCGCCGTGCCATCCCCTGGCTCAGACTGGATCAACATCGACGGTATCATCCAGAGCTTCCTTCGGGACGGCGACTTCAATACGGGCGAATCAGCTGTTTACGGAGCCAACTATGCTCCGAAAATACCCCAGACTGATGGGGAACACTATCTCCACTCTGCCCAGCCTCAACCTGTGTATTTCCCCCCAAACTATCCCGCGGGAATGACGAACTTTGCTGGTGTTGTCCCAGGCCCAGGACAAGCACCGGATATTGAGAGCGGGAGTTGGCAACAACCCTTCTGGCCGTCCAATCAAGACGCGTCATTTCTCGAAGATCCACTATTTGGGTTTAATGGGTCCTCTACGGGCGAGTTTCAATTCGGACGTTGAAGGCCCTTGCCACTCTACCCGTCACTCCCGCGGCTCAACTCTTCTTCGCTCCCGCTTCATCCTCCCACGGCATTCTCACTCTTACTGTGCAGCCAAGTTCTTCATTCTTGAACCATGTCATTTCTGGTCAATGCAATGCCGTTATCCGGGATCAAGATGGCACGTCAATTTAGAAAACGAGTTTTATTTAACTCTTGGGTTCCAATGCTCCTGTTTTCGAATACGTGTATCTAACCATCTAATAACCCTCATTCACATAGCTATCTAACCTCTTTTACTCATATAACAAGCACCATGGCTATCGCGGTCCCACCCCCAAGAGAACCTTGTCCTACTCGACATGCCCTTTCATGCGTGCTGATGCGTGCCGGGACTTCAAAGGGCCTCTTCATCCACCGCAAAGACCTCCCTGAAAAGGAATCGGAGTGGGGTCCCCATCTGGTTTCCGCTCTAGGTTCGCGAAACAACGATGCACGACAAGTCGATGGCGTCGGAGGTGGCTCTTCCACTACCTCCAAGGTTGCTGTCATTTCTCTTTCTACCCGACCAGATGCCGACGTCGATTTCACTTTCGTCCAGGTCGCTGTAGGCAAGGAGTCTGTGGATTTCTCTGGAAACTGTGGAAACATGAGCTCTGGCGTTGGTCCTTTTGCCGTTGAGGAGCAACTCGTCGCAACACAGCCTGGGCAGACCGAGATTAATGTCAGAATCTTCAACACAAACACAAGCCGAGTTATCGTGGAGACTGTACAACTAGATGGACAGGGCAACTATCGCGAGGATGGCGACTATATTATTCCTGGTGTCAAGACTGCCGGCAGCGAAGTCAGGTGCTCCTTTGTCGATCCCGCTGGAAGTATGGCAGGAAGCTTGTTCCCCTCCGGCCAAAAACAACAGTGGTTGAATGTCGACCCATCGGCGTTGGTACCTGGGCTGGCTCCCTTCCAGATTCGAGCTACCCTGATTGATGCCGCCAATCCCTTTGTCCTTGTCGGCGCATCAGCTGTTTCAGCTCTCCTTCCAGATACTGCCCCCGAGACACAACACGCCCTGATTGAGACAATAAGATGTCAAGGCGCTGTGGACATGGGTCTTGCTACATCCACAAAGGCTGCAGGTCTAGTTCGCGGCACCCCCAAGATTGCCATGCTCAGCTCACCGACGCAATCTGCTGATGGCAAGACATCCGATATCTACGTCCAGTCATACTCTATGGGTCTACCTCATCCAACGCTCCAACTCACCGGAGCAGTATGCCTAGGATCAGCAGTCAGCATCCAGGGCACCATCGCAGCAGATCTATCAGCCACGCCGGTCTCAGACGGACCTCCTACGCCAGAACGCACCCCTTCCCCGGTCTCGGAAGAAGGACGAAAGGAAAGCAACACAAGACATATTCTTCTTGAGCACAGCAAAGGAACTATTCATGTGCTAGTACAGAAGAAAGGAGAGGATGAAATTGCTAGCTGCGCTGTGTCTCGTACAGCAAGAAGGCTTTTCGAAGGAAGAGTTATTTATTACCTGTGAAGGGCGTCATATTAAGCATAAGCGATCTTTATTTATAACATAGATGATATCAATCAAGCAACCTTTATTATTACAAACGTATTCAATAGTGAATGAGTCAATCATCAGCTGTTTTTGAGTTTATGAGCTCTGCTTTGTTGGAGATAGATTGCACTTCAGGATTTCATGGCTTTTCCGTTCTAGTCAGATTACTCGGCTAAGTTTCCACACGAGTCAACTATACTACAGAGAGCCGCTACGTATAGTCTCAGCAAGGAGATTGCAAGTTTATCACCGATGTCACCCTCAGCGTGAACGTAACTAGAGGTTATTCTCAACTACCTATCTCCACCCTCCTGATGCTTCGAATAGCTTTCCAACCTCTTTGCCCACGGCCAGAAGCTTTCTGTCATTGTATCGAGGTGCCACGACAGAAAGCCCTATGGGCATCCCGTTCGCACCCGCAAATCCCGGAATGTTGATAACGGGGACGTGAAGTGCCTAGTTCAAGTCAGTTTGTGATATTCATTGCTGATTCTCGATTCACTTACCGTCCATATCAGATTGAAAGAAGCGCTTCCAGTCGATTCGATACCTCGTGGTGCCTCATCTGGTACACTTGGAGCCAATACCGCATCATAGTTAGCAAGCATTGCATCAACAACCGGTCTGGCCGCGGCAATGCTATCAAAAGCTTTGAGCTGCGCAGTTCTTGATATCTTCTGATCGTTCTCGACAAAGCCAACAAGTTGTTCAGCAATACGGGTCTTGTCCACCCTATATTCAGGTAGGAAGGCTGTCCTTCCATCGGTATTGAAGATGACCGAGTGCCATTCAGGCAATTTTTGGAGATGTTCTGGAAATTCAATCTCGTCAACTGTTGCGCCAGTTGATTTCAAGAGTTCAACCGCCTTATCCATCGCCTTTACCAGACCAGGTCCTGCTTCAGGCCAGACCATAGTCTTGCAGACGGCGAACTTGCCCTTCTGAACACTATAATCTGTGGGCGGAGGCTGGTCATCCTCCAAGGCAAAAGTATCAGCGAGGAGATTCAAGTCAGCTACGTTTCGAGCAAATATGCCCAGAGTATCAAGCATCAACGAGAAAACTTTCTGGCCTTCTCTCGAGATAGAGTTCCAGGTTGGCTTGAACCCGTATATACCATTAAATGAAGCCGGACGGATGGTGCTTCCTCCCGTCTGCGTTCCGAGACTGATGGGGGCTTGAAAGTCAGCAACAACTGCTCCAGATCCCGACGATGAGCCTCCAGGTGTGCGTGAGCTATCATGCGGGTTTGTAGTTTGTGGTCCTTCAGTGGTGGCTGCGAATTCAGTCGTGGTCGTTTTGCCGAGGATCAGAGCGCCGGCCTTGCGTAAGATGATGATGCTGGCTGCGTCGACCTGGGGAGCGTCGCCTTTGTAGAGTGGAGAATTGAATTGCGTGGGCATATCTGTATTGGCCGAGACGTCATTATCATGTCTTTTCATTACAGTTTTTCTTGGCTATACATCAACTCACCTTTCGTGTAAATAACATCTTTGACGGCAATTGCGACACCGTGCAATGGTCCGCGATTTTCTTTTGGAACTTGATCTAGCTTTCTCGCTTCAGAGAGCACTTGATCGGGGTTGATGTAAGCCCATCCTTTGACCACCGGATCCCGTTCTCTGATACGACCTAACAGGGACTGCGCGTATTCTTCCACAGAGAGCTGGCCATCTCGAGTTCTTGCAACAATGTCAGTTGCCGACAGTTTATACAGCTCCGTCATATTTGGTACAAGGCCGTTGAGTAGGGAATCATTCGTATGCTAAGATTTAACTTGATTTAAGTATGCAGGACGGATGTATCGATTCCAGAACCTGCGTCTTTTTCTTGGCTTCTCATGAGGAGGCTGACATAATGCAGCCGCCGATCGGCCAAAACCCCGTCAGATGTGTTCTCTTGGCCGGCATTTTTACTCCCGAACCGTAATCAGGCTAGAGATCGGAAATAAGCGGAGAAGGCTGGTTCCACTCAATGGCATACGTCAAATCCAAAAGGTATCCTCTCCCTGTCTCATTACATGGTTCAAGCTTTGATTTACGCCATGGCTTCCTAGGTAATTAGAAACCAGATGATCACGGAAATAAATGGTGCAAATGTTCCCCGGGTTGACTGGGAGTGACGACCAAAGTAGTTACTATCCTCAATTGTGCCTAAATACCATGCATTATGCCAGTTGACCTCTCTTATAAGGGAATTGCTCCCTAAAGGACTCTGCAATTTCCGTTCTCGTAGCCACCCACACACCTTCCTTCAGAGCAATATATTCAACGAAGTCCTTCAACGCCTTGAATCGTCCTGGCCGACCAATAATGCGGCAATGCAGGCCAACAGTCATCATCTTGGGCTCGCCAGCCTCGCCCTCCTCGTACAACACATCGAAAGCGTTCTTGAGATGGGCGTAGAAACTGCTAGGGTCGCGAAAGCCTGTAGGGATGAGGAACTTGAAATCATTGCAGTCGTAGCTGTATGGTACCATCAGACAGCCCTTGGCGTCTGGATTTTCGCGTTCGCTTGGAAGGTCTATCCAGTACGGTACATCATCGGCGTAAGTATCACTAGCCCATACCAGCTCTTCGCCCATTTCTTCGTAGACCTGCGGAATGAGAGCACGACTGTGGGGAGATGGACGGCCGTAATACCAGCCTTTCGGCGCATATCCTGTGATTTTCTTCAAACTGGTGATTCCTTTCTTGATGTAATCTTTCTCCTTGTCGATGGACCAGTCGTGGTGGTCTACCCAGCGGTATCCATGTGAGGCTACGTCGTGACCCTCCTCGACACAGCGCGTAGCAACTTCAGGTTGTTTTTCAACGGCCTGTGCAACCGCGTATAGAGTAAACTTCATTTTGTTCTGGTTGAAGAGTTTGAAAAGTCTCCAGAAACCTACTCGAGACCCATATTCGTATTCAGATTCGCCGTTGTAGTCGCGCTCATTGATACGCGCCACCCCAGGATGTTCACGAAGATTTGTTTCTGAAACACCATCGCCACTTTGAACACATCGCTCACCACCCTAAACGTCGTCCTGGTCAGCGATTACTTCATAACGGACTGGCTTTTGAGTGAAAAGCTTACCTCCTCATAGTTGATGACGAAAGAGACAGCAATCTTGGCTTTGTTCGGCCACTTCAACCCGACAAGTCCTTTCTCTCCATACCCTTTAAAGTCGCGTTCAAAACCGTAGTCAGGGTGCGACGCATATGCCTCGGGCATTTTGGATTATATATGGCAGTGATGAGAACAATGTTTGGCTGGGTAGATACAAAAGAATCGAGCAAACATTCTTTTTTATGTTGAACAGTTGGACTGATAGCGTACTGTGGCTATTGTCAGTTGTCTTATCTGGTCTCCAAACCGATTGTCCCGTTACAATCTTTCGGCTGTCCCTGACGAATACGGAAACTACATCCTTGTGTTTCACTCCGACCTCGCTGATCGTTACATTGATCAGAAAGACACCAATAGCGTCGTCTTATGACCCGCATCGGAGCATTTTCAAGGTCCACCATCGATAAGCAGCTCGATAAGCTGTGCGGTGTTGATTGTACCATTGATAAGATCCCGGATAATCTTGAGGTCTGATAAGATAAGAGGACTATAGTATAGGGTAAGTGGGCGCGACATGATCTACAAAGTAAATTCTTCTGCTGTAGACAAATAACGCGACAGTGGGCATTGAGAAATTTGTGAAAGTATTTTTTTTTTCTGAAAGAAATTTTTGAAGGGTTGGGGAGCATCTAAATGTTCTGAAATGTGTTCGTAAACACACAACCTTTTGCCTCTCATCTAAGTTTAAAACACGAATAAATTAATTGGTGAGCTATATTGTGTAACGAAAGATGGAAGCCCAATTGCTGATTTGAATAATATCGGTATTCTCCAATTGAAACTCAGAGATCCTTCAAGGAGAGTTGATTCATCGCTCAAAAGTGCTTTATTCAGCTGTCCTTCTGCCCTTCTCAATGTCCATTTGGCTTGAGCACCTGTCTTCTGGTCGAGATTCGTCCGCTGACGATTCGTCATTTGACAATGACGATGCACTTTCCGCGATTGGGGATGTTTTGAGATTTTTATTTCCAACCCAGAATGTTAAAAATAGACTCAGCGCGGTGCAGACGGTGAAAAAGACAAAGACAAAATATAGCCCCTGCATGTAGGCCTCGAGAACGCGATCCTGGCCATCTTGAGACAGACCCATACTGTCTAGGGAGTATGTCGATGACGTCAGTTGACCGATGATGTCGTCAGGCACAATTCCTTTACCGCCGAGTTGCTTCTCGAGAGTATTGGACAGGATGACACCTGGTATGACTACTCCAAAAGCTCCTCCAATCGTCCGGATGAAGTTCCTCAACCCAGTGATGACAGCACGGTCCCCGCTGCGACCGTTTGCGTACATACCCATCAGCACAGGCTGCAGCGTAAGACCAACACCAATGCCATCAACGATCAGTATGCAAATGAGGGGTCCGAGCTTGGTGTTTCCATCGAACAGGAGTGTGAGGCCATTTCCGAGCGTCCAGACAGCGAATCCAACAAGGATGCAGTGCATGTAGCTCCCCACGCCACTCATGTACTGGCCCGACAGGACAGGTGCTGCTGCAATTGGAATGACCAGAGGGAGTATTATAGCCCCAGCTGCCAGCGCGTTGTAGCCAAGCACGCATTGAAAGTATAATGGCAGGTAAAAAAAGTTGCCAAAATACGCGATTCCCATCAGAAACGACTGCAAGTAGAGTGCCCAGCAATGAGGATCTCGGTAGAGTCGCAAAGGCATGATGGGAAGCTTTGCGATCTTCCATTCATACAGGACGAAAAGAGCAGTAAGAACGATACTGATCACAATCGTGGAGATGAAGAATGCCGATGTCCAGGCGTATGAGACGCCTCCTCCAGATATAGAGACCAGCAACAAGACTGTCGAAGCGATGTTGAGTACAGCACCTCCATAGTCGATCTTCTTTACGCTGTCCATGTATCCTCCAGATTGATGCTTCAGTGGTAAGTAGAACCAGATGATGCCGGCGGTAGGTAGAGTGATGATAGGCATCATCCAAAAGACCCATCGCCAGGATGCAGACTGAACAATAACACCGCCCAGAAAGGGCCCTATACCAGCAAGACCACTGATGGCTCCCGTCAGTCCTGTAGATCGACGTTAGCAAATTGACCCAAGTCAAAATACTGACAAGCCTTGTAGAGAGCTGACGACAACCGCGTACCTTGATAATAACCGCGATTTTGGAGAGACGTGATATCACTAATAATAATCATAACAATACTATTGACTCCACCCCCTCCAATGCCTGCAATCGCCCGCAACGCATAAAGCTGCATCGGAGTCTTGGCAAAGCCACAAGCAAGATCGCCAATGCCCATTAGAAAAAGACAGATCAACAGCATGTTTTTGCGGCCAAAGATATCCGAAAGGCGACCGTTGATGAGTTGAAAGGCCGTCGATGATATCAAGAAGGAGGTGCCGATCCATGAAGTTGATGTGCCTGTCTTGAGATCCCCAGCGAGCGCAGGCGTGGCCGTGGACACGCTCGTTTGGTCGAGAAATGCCACAAACAGACATATTGATAGAGAAGTCATGGAAATCAACATTGTCTTTCGAGAAAGGTCAACGTTGCGCTGACCACCTATACTCTCCATGTCGCTGTTAGCGTCCTGGTCATACTGCTCAGTGACGAGAGTACTCGAGCTGCTATCAACATCTGCAACAACTGACAAGTCACCTTCCGAAGGTGATGTGACAGTATGATGCGGTGAAACATCATCAGTAGATGAAATATCCACGTCGGAGAATCTTGAACCGGTGCTCAGAGTCATGGTGAGAAACTGCGCACAGATGCTTTCTGTTGTAGCTATCGTGATGGTCGCAGGGAATTCAAACACAGAGAAGGAGAAGAAACCTTTCTTGCTTGTGTGTTTGTTTTCTTAAGTATACAAAGGCATTGCTTAGAGTTGGACAGTCAAAAGTAGTTGTGTATATGGAGAAGCTTAACGTCCTCGGCAGAATTTTGCAACAATAGACATGATGTCCGTCCGCACTGAGGAAAGTAATGTGTATTCCCAAGATATGACGCCAATTGGACATCATACTAGAGGTCCCTGTTGTCCCAGAAATTGTGTATCGGGAACAACCAGGGCAAGTTTATTGGTGGCCGATCTTATTGCTATCGCGTCGACTGTAGTTTTGCAAATAATTGACGACATGATGGAACCACTGGCTCCCATCATGCGAGCTCAAAGCTTATTGGCTACAGAGGAATAATGGCCTATTCAAAGTCGAGGTATAACTTCTGTTGCTGTGACGATGCTGAGAGAAACCTTGATTGGGGCATTTTGTATGGCCTCCTACTGTTGCAGAAGTAACTGTTTGTCTTTATCTCGTAACCTTGATCTGTCTGAAAGATAAGTCGAATATGATTATTTACCTGATACTCCACACATCAACGAATTGACACAAAATGCTATTCTAGGCTCGTAAATTAGAGTACGAGAAAAAGCTAAAATTTCACTTCTAGGAAGCCCGTGAAGCCTTTTCCCAAGAGCCTTGAATCGCTTCCCAGTAAGCGTCAGGATGCTTCCTCATATGTCCCACATGTCCACTGTCGTCGAATAGCTGGCTATCAACCAGATAACCTACCCTACTTGACTCGGCGATATGGCCCTCTATATGCTCCCATGGAATCAAGGCGTCCTCCTTTCCGTATAAGAATAGTCGCATACTCTCCTTGCTTTCCCACGCCTCGTCATAAAACACTCTGTGGCTGAACCATGGCGCAGATTCCCTCCCAGCAAGGAAGTCAAACAAGTGTATGAAGCCGAAGAACAAAACACAAAATCCTTGCGTGATAAGAAAAGGCCACGGTAGACGGGCTGCTGGGCCGATAGCCATTGCGTTCGACCATCGCTTCACATTGGACCAAGTAAGGTTCGAAGTACCCGGCGTGGAGTCGTAGACGGTCAATACATGTGGCATCGGCCTGCCATAGAGTTCTTTGTATGCGTTTAGAGTTGAGTGGTAACTGCCAAGACCAGAGTTTGATAAACAATGGAAAAGGACTGGACCAGGTGCGGCGCCCTGCAGTTCGCTTGGAAAGGCTTCATTCACGACGGGAAGCATCTTTGCTGTTCGCTGGGCGAGGCTGTCGAAGAAGCCTTGGTAAATAGGCGAAATAACGGCGATTTGCTTCGCGTGTGGATAAAGTGTTCGGTATGCGTCGGTGAATTTTGCAATGTGCTTGGGAGGCGCATCGCCCCAGCCATAAACAACGATAGTATGAGGATGTCCTGTGACTGGTTCTGTGCCTCCAACCTCCTCCCCATTTCGGACAAAGACTCGGCTAGACAGTGCCGAAAAGCCGGGGAAGGCGTTCTTTCCAATTGTATTGCTCATGGCTTCCCATGGATACAGAGAATTGTTTTCATTCAAGCGAGTGAAGGGAGAAGATGTAGGAAGGTTATCTATGATGTGGCCGAGGGTCAGAAGTTTGAAGCCTGGGCTAAAATCTGAATCAGCTTACCTTGAAGGCATGATTGGCCAAGGAAACGTCCTGTTGATAACGCAGACGCAAATCAGAAGATTGTCTTATGTCAGATCGCATGAGCACTTTATCGGTGCGGCACAGTATCCAACAACTGACAAGACCAGCGAGCTGACATATTCCCATCAAAACCAAACCACTGGGCCACAGACGATAGACATTCATGAGGACCAGACTTAAATCACAAGCTATGACCACCAAGTCGCCTCCTTCGAGTCTCCTCTCTATCATCCTATAGAAAACCTTGATAATTCTTAAATTTGAGGTCAGATTTCGACAGAGACTTGTTACCGGCGAGGAAGCTTGTAAGATAAGATCTAGGTGCTGATTTCTTATATTTCTTATATCAGGGGGCCGACATTCAGAGACTGTGATATATAGCTAGTTTTACATATGCCTTTACTGACGTAGTGCTGCATGCATCAGGCAGCGCGATGGGTCTAAATGCCATACAAGCAACATGGCAATTTGTGTTATCGTACAATCTTGGCACCATGTCATTGTTGCACCTACGGCAGAGATAAGCTTCATAGCACTACCAGCAGGCTCAGTACAGGTCAAAATGGCAGTGAAGAATGACCATGCAGGCGGGAAAATCATCATAGACTCAGCGCAGTGGAAATTAAGATTGCTGTTTAGTCTGAGCAGGCGCCGAGCTCGAAGTCATCAACTTGCCACCTGGAAGGTTTAAGAAGAATTCGAGGAACATCGGATGGGATCCGCCGTGCTTGTACGAATTGAGGCTTCTTGCGAGGCAATAGTAAACAAGGCGTAAATTGGCTAGTCACCTATTGCATCACTGGTAGCGCAGGAAAAGTGACCAAAATCTTGTCATTCACGCTTTCGCCCTAGCAACGCATTAGCATCAAGGCCAATCGGGCTTGGAGTTATCATGGAGGAATAAGCAGGCACTGATAACGACAATGACCTCCGGCGGCGGTTAAAATTGCAGTGAATGGTGAATGGCGTGTGGGCCCCCGTTGATATTCATAGCAAGCACCAATCAGACTGAGGAAGGCTGTGAGTGGTGTTCTTACCGACTAGCCTGGTCAAATATAGAAGAAATGTTGATCCTTAGGTACCTAGTCAGTAAGCACTCAAATTGTGGTGGAGAGCGACTTGATAGAGCAGCCATGACACATCTTCTCTCGGTGGAGGTTAAAATTGCAGTGAAATTGAGGCTCTACATGGAGGTTTGGGTACCGTAGATAATACCCTCACACTTTCTCTCTCTCCCTATTGTCGCCGGCTCATGAGGATCGGGCCACGGCAGGCTTCTTATCGATAGGATTGTTATTGTAGTATTTATTGCAGTGAAGCAAGGCTCCGCTCGGCAGGGATTTCTTCATTGCTATACATGGCTTTGATGGGTCACCCAAACTACCACGTAATATAATTCGAATGATTTACTACGAGGTTTCCATGAGTGTTGTGCTGATCTTGTCCATGCATTTCGTCGCCTGATTTGAAATAGTAAGAGTATTTGCCAATACTTTAACTCTGAGGACTTCCTTTCAAGAATGAGTCAACGGCCTGGTTCAATAATTCTGAGATAGATAAAGGCAACAAGAAAAAAGGCACACAGTCAATCCTAACAAACTAGGGCATCATATATAAAGTTCCCCCCAATACCTCTGCACCAACAGATATCATACTTATGAAACAGGTTCAATCAGAATATTCGTCTCGTAAGTGCGGCGACTAGACATAGCGTATGCCAGGAGATAGCTGATCACCTGGAGCTTCTCCGCTGCATTCACCATATTCCCACTGCCAGCAAAGGCCGACGGCGATACGCCGTCTCCACTGATTCCTGATGTTGACCCAGAATCAGAATCATCCTTACCATCACCGTCACCACTGTTTCCTCCAGTTTCATTGTCATCGCCGTCTCCCCCATTGCTACCACCCCCGGAACCTTCATCGTTCTTCGAAGCATCGCCCTTATCGCCACTCTCCGATCCAGATCCAGAGCTTTTGTCATCTCCATTTTGGTGAAAACGACAAGACCCCCGCGACGCGTATCGCTTGGTCCAGGACGAAGATTTATACTCAGGTCACGTCCCACTAGCATAGATTACCCGTTTGTTGGTGGGTGGGCGTAGTACCAGCTTGCCGCGGTATTTGATACATGACTGCCAGTCGGATGCCAATTATTGAGATGACACCCACCACGCTCTCGGCTCATAACCCTTCCTTCATTCCGAAGAGAGATTTTCCAATCAAATACTGATAGGGCGTATGTGTCAAGGGACTCTGACGATCTCCGGCGACTATGTCACGAGCCCGGATGAGCCAGGCTCTGGGTTTTCTTTCACACATGCTCAATTCAGTGAAAATAAACCATTATTAATTGGAAGGCCAACCTAATGGCTTCTAACTCCTAGTACCCTTCCGCATGAGCCATTACTACTTCTCCTCGATGCTTCCAATGTTGGAGTGTTCTTCAATCGCCTTCCGGGCCTTCTCCCAAGAATCATCACCAGGGTACAATTGACTCCTCAGGTATGCCCAGCTCACTCGCTGAGAAGCTGCCAGCCTTTCGGCGCTCTCGTCCTGACACTCCAAAGCATCCCAGCCGCTGATACCGCCAAAACCATGCTTTCCTCCCTTGAGCTTGAATGATGATTTGGGGCCGGGGGCCAGCGTGTAGGGGTCTTGGTGCCAATCGGCTTCTCTGCTAGATAGATGGGGGCTGACATCCTCATCGCCCCAGATAACGAGAGCAGGCGTGGACATGCCGTCGAACTTGACGTCGAAGAAAGAAAGCATGTTACGTCCATTCTCTGATAGACTTTCACCGCCACTACCAAGGGCACCAAAGACAACACCAGCCTTGATGCGCGAGTCGGATGACTGCTGCTTAGCTCCATCCCGAGGATCAGTGTTGACAGCACCCATAAGTACACTTGCTGTTAGAGAACCAAGAGAGTGGCCCGCAACAGCGATCTTTGATTTGTCAAGTCGTCCCTTGAGAAGAGGAACAGTCTCCTCGATAGTGTCGATATTGTCAAGAATGCGGACCATATCCTGAACACGCGAGTCCATAAAGAGCTCTCTAACACTCTCAGAGCCTAACTGGTAGCCAAGTTGCCGAGAGCTCAGATGTGTGGGCTGGATGACAACGAAGCCATGGCTTGCCCACCAGTCGACGAGGGGTCCGTAACCTTTGAGGGAAGAGAGGTAGTTGCTGGGGCCATGGCCGTGGGAGAGAAGAATAATGGGAAGATTGTCTCCAGTTGCAGGAGCCGTGACCTTTAGATCAAGATCGACCCTACGGTCTTGAGCGGGTAGAGTAACGGGAGTAAAGGTGAAGATGGGAGAAGCAGAGTTGACAGGGATGTCAGCCGCACCACCAATGAGACTAGGGTTAGGAAACTCCATTTTGAATTGTTGAGGATAAAGTGTCTGTTGGTAAGTTATTGACTTGGTAGAAGAGTTGGGATATGATTGTGTTTGTAGTATTATTTCTATCCCAAAACTATGCGGATAGCTCAACTTATATCCAACACAGGTTGATTCCTTCAACATCTATGAGAATGTCTTGGCCTGTCAGCACCGAGTTTCCCAAAGAAGCATAGCCAAATGTTCAGGCTCTGTGATTGGCCTTATCTATTGGAATGCTGACCTGTGCCCCCTACAAACACCGGACAACAGTACTTTTCCGGTGACCGGCTGCTTATTCAGGCAGGAGTTAACACAGATTTTTGGAACGGAAATAGCCTCTTAAGACCGTTTATTCTCTGGACATTTTGCAAATTCCAAACTCCATAGATCACGATCTCATATGGTTCTGCCTCTGCGTCAATATTGACTATTAGCTGCTAGCACTAACCTGCTCATATCCACGACAAGTTCTTCAATAAAGTCCAGATGAGTTATCTCCGCGACTGTCAATCGGCGAATCGGAATTTGTCGTATGACCTGCGCAAAGTCCTCCAATCGCTCCAAGTCCCGCAAGATAGGGGTTTTCTTGTTATGAAGAAGCGCGACCGAGAAAATTGTCACAATGGCGGTCATTGGGTAAAAGATAGCGATCCTAAAATTCCTGTTAAAACAACTCTCATGAACTTGGAGACATAGCTATAGGTTGCCCCGGTACTGACCAAAAGCACTCGTGTGCTAACACGGGTAAAGCCTTCTCCAAGTATGTCAAAATCGACTTTGAGGCATCAACCAGTAATTGCAAGTTTGCCGCATGTCCATCATCCACCATATTTGGTATAATCAAACTCGTGCCGAAGATCATGCAGCGAGCCTTATGGATGAGTGTGATACAGTGGTGGTAACACAGCCGAAGCATGATAGCTTGGGTGTTCGTATTAGCGTCAACGGGTGTTTGTTCCAGGAATGACAAGGTCGGTCGATGGTCAATGGGCAGGGCGATGCGCCAGATCTCTAATTCGTCATCTAGACAGCGGATTCTTCTCAATATTTCTGCCTCCGGTTGCCTCAAGCCGCTCAACGAGTAGAGGTCCTCAAAGATCTTCGACTTTATAATAGAGAGACGAAGATCCCAAGGATACAGTGGCACAGTGTAGGCATTGTGGGCTGATGCACCATCGCCGGTCAAGATGTTTGAGCTTTGCATCTCAGCATAGTTTGCGGGTAACGTCAAGTCACAGTGGTGGTCGTTTATGGAAGGAGGTTGGCCTGTTCGGTGGGGTAGATCTTTGTCGATAGAGTAGCAGATCCAAAAGAGGTCGCGCATATGATGATCGAGATTATTCTTATCGTATAGGCCATCTGTTTCGGGAGGTACGTGAGCGCGAAGCCTGAATATTAGACGAGTGGCCATTGAGACAAGGAAGGACGCGGATTGTAGATCGCCTATAAAGTACTTGTATACCATCTGTGGAAACCTTATCAGCACAAAACCTAGGCAGGAATCCAGCTTTAGCACAACTCACCAGCATAGTTAATGCTTCCAATCCACATTTTGTCACTTCCTGCAAAATCATGGGAATTGAGTTTTCAAGCTCAATGGCATATCTCGCACATTCATTCCCAACATCCGGCATCCCTCTGCCAGTATTGTGGCCAAAGGTGTCACTTATCACCATCACGCCGTATACACAGGCTCTAGCGCTATGTATGCCGTGTTGATTACTGTCAACCCTAGAATTGGCAAGAGGAAGCGTTCTGCCAATAAAGTGCTTGATACTTAAGAGTGGGAAAACGAGAAATTGCATTGATGAGCAGAAGGTCTTGGCTGTACGCTCCACGTCCTGGGGGAAAGGGAGTTGGAGAGCGTTTTGGTTTCGCATTGACGGGGGTGTGGAGAGGGGAGAGTGATGATATGGGAGCCGGAGCTTGTCGAGAACTGCCGAGGAGATTCTTGATCTAGCTCTGCCTTCGATCCATCGTTGGCCTTCTTCGCTGAACAGCGACAGACCATTCAAAAGACATAACCCTTCGAGATAGGATTGGCTGGGCTGCGAATCCGAGAGGTTTTCTAGTACCGATGCTGTTGTGACAGAATTCGGTGTGATCAGTCCGCTGGGTTTTTTCATCGCATGGCTTACTTTACTCAGCAATGGGCAGCTTACAAGAATAAGACGGAGTGTTATCTTCACCACTCTGTGGCGAACAGAATCCGGTTCTCGATATATCTAGATTTCGAGGAGAAAAGTCTCTAGATCTACCATATCCCGTTACTTCTAGTTATCATTAAAGATCGAGGGGCCGGATAAAGCGCCATAGATACGCGGGTGACACAGCGCGCTCATCGTAGCGATCCATACACCTACGAATAGCCTTGTAGAAATAACACGAAAATCTTTATTTACCTGACTGCAGAGTTCCTTGTTTTTGCGGCTTGGTTGTATGTGCAGACCAAGCTATGATGTTGACAGTAGTCACATCTTGGCAATGCTCGATCACATTGAATCTAATTGTACGTTAGTTTAGTGAATCTGAACATTCTCGACACAATCAGGTGAATGCATCACAAATAGGGAATCAATTTCATTCTTCTGCACTTTCCATCCCATTCAAATTTCACCTTTTTCTTGCGGCACGAGTCACATGCTCTTGGCTTCCGCCCCCTTGTCGATTGGGGCATCACTTTAGGTGTTGAAACGACTTCCTATACTCTTTGCTGGATAAATTTATCGTGACAAGGATTCTGCTAATCTCTGTGAATATGATGCCTCAGGCCACAACATTGAGAATCGAAGACAAAATGATGTCATCATTAGGTAAAGACAACAAGTGTAACGAGCTATCGATCATTGGTGCCCTGTACTACTTACGAGCACATTTGCTAGATCATTCTATGTTGAAACTGTCATCTAATCTTTGATTAAATATCTCGATAATGAGTCTAAGTTAATTATTCTCTGATTAGCGCAAGATTAAAGCATTGATCGCTTCTTAGCCACTTGATGACTGTTAACTTTGCATCATCTCGACAGACCAAATTGAAAAATCGAGAACCCCTAGAATGTTTATTTTTCTCGATCGTCAAAAACATCACTGATAACACGCCATTGATGAATTGCACGTCGAAATAAGCTTCATGTCGGTCTTCGGGCATTTATATCTCCGATTTCCCTTATATGCCGAGCTCTCGTGGTGTTCAATGCTGGAAAACACATTCGTACAAGGACTCGACCGCTGAGTCAGCGGGTAATTCCCTCAACTATTATGCATCAACGACAACTGCGGACCCATTTAAGTGTTCCATAGGCGAGGAAATTTACCAAACTTTACGATCTTTGTGACGCCCCACAATATGAGCAATCGTTTAGCTGTTGGCGAGAACGAGGCTCGGATTTCTATATAATAAGGTGGCCTGCATTCCTATATGGCTTTTTACTCTTACTTCTAAACACAATCAAACCAAGAAGTCATCTCTTAGCATTCCTACCATCCCGAAAAATGTCAACAGATAACAAGAAGAAGACAGTTGTTGTTATTGGCGCAACTGGCTTACAGGTAAGTTGGTTGCCAATCTCCAACCTTACATATCAGATCTGATCTCGTTTCAACACACTAGGGAGGTTCTGTTGTTAAAGAGCTCGTCAAGTCATCAGAAAGATACATCGTTCGTGGCTTGACTCGCAATGTATCCTCTCCAAAAGCCGAAGCGTTGAAGGACCTTGATGTTGAGATGCAACAAGCTGATAACGATGACCCTGAGAGCATACGACGTGCCTTTCAGGGTGCTCACATCATCTTTGCCATGACTGATTTCTGGCAGCACATGTCTGGTAAAAAGGAAGAAGCTCAGGGCAAAAATATCATAGACATTGCTGCTGATCTCCCTCAGCTGGAGCAGATCGTCTGGGCTGGTCTGCCGGACGCCAGGACTATCTCCAATGGTCGGTTCCCGCACGTCTATCACTGGCAAAGCAAGGCAGCTGTCACAGATTATATCCGCGCCGAGAAGCCTGAGTTGTGGAAGAAGACCACCGTCTTGCTATTTCCTAATTATTTCGAGAACTGTGTCACCCAGCCAGGCACTTATCTGCCTATCAAGGTTCGTCAATTTCAGAAACTCACGTTTTAAATCAGTTGATGCTAACAGCTAGTGAACAGCAAGCGGATGGAACTTACTTGAGGTCTTTTGTACTGCCCGAAACGACGCCTCTCCCAAATGTGGCCATCTCCGACACCGGCAAGATGGTGCAATACATTTTGGACCATCCTGATAAATGCCTCGAGCAACAGATCGCATTCTACTCTGAGGCAATTTCTGAAGGCCACAAGATTAAGTCCATGGCATCCGGTCAGTATAATCACGTCTTCTACCTTGACAGTTTCTAATCTTTCGAAGCATACGGCATCGACATTCGTTACCACCAGATGTCTCCACAGGAGTTCCAAGACATCCTCAAGAACCATATGAGCGATATCACTGCTTTGGACTTTACTGAGCAGCTGCTCATCTTCACAGAGTTTGGCATGATTTACGAGCGCCCCGAGTTCATCCAGGCACACAAGGTAAGCACAGTTTCGTTTGTGGTCTAATATCGTCTTGTTCATGCTAATGAATTGTGACTTCTCAGCTACCTGGACTCAGCCTGACGACTTGGAAGGACTTTATGGCTACCAACGACCTGCACTCCGTCATGACGTCTAAGCAAGTCTGAACGGAGCTGAAAGGGAAAATCCTCAGAGATGGAGTTGTTTTAGGGTTAGATATAAGATAAATCTTTAGAGGCCTATATTATGTATCTACATAAACTTGCGATGTGGGACCATGCCAGTTAAAGCGATCCGCGTCCTTTGTCTCTCGTGTATGAGATTGTAGATATAGCTATCATCGAGCAAATCACTGCCACAACGGGTCACCTGGCGACCCAGCTGACTAGCTGGTAATTTCATGGCAGCAAGGATCTTGACAACGTTGAAACAATCAGGTCGTGGATCAAGAGACTAGCACTTCTCACACTGCCCCTCGTCCTCCTAACTAGCCCAGATGACACGGACAAGTGAACCACGCTGTTCAATTAATTTTACTCTTTTGATTTATTTATTTCTATATCTAAGACATATTTACAAAACGACACTCTAGTTCTTTCCAAGCTCTTGAGCCCGGTCGGCAGCAGCCTTGACAGCCTTGTCGACGATCTCCTTCAGGCCGGAGTTCTCGAAGCTTACAAGAGCAGCGTGGGTGGTACCGTTAGGGCTGGTGACGTTCTTTCGTAGCTGAGAAGGCTCGTCGGAAGACTCGACTAGCATCTTTCCAGCACCGAAGCAAGTTTGCTTTGCGAGACGGGTGGCCTGTTCCTCAGATAGACCAAGGCCAATACCGCTGGAAATGAGGTGCTCGACAAAGGCAAAGAAATAAGCGGGACCAGAGCCTGAAGATCGTTAGCTAATGCATGAATACGATTGAATTATTGCCAGCTCACCAGAGATACCAGTGACAACATCGAGGAGCTCCTCTTTGTCGACCCACTCGGTGGCCTTGCTAACAGTGCCCAGAAGAGCAGATGTCAATTCCTTCTCAGCATCGGTGACGTCCTCAGCAGCGTAAAGTCCAGAGGCACCCTCACCGACCAGAGCAGGTGTGTTGGGCATGACGCGGACAATATGGGGGGCCTTGCCGCTATCGCCCTTGAACCACTGAGCGATACTAGCAAGGGTGATGCCAGCAGCAATGGAGATAACGACAGGAAGACTATCACGACCAGCCCAGGCAACACTGAGCTCCTCGCAAACGCCCTTGATAACCTGAGGCTTGACAGCAACGATGATAACATCGGCATCCGCAGCAGCCTCTTTGTTATCTGTGGTGGTGCGCACGCCGAGGTCGGCCATCTTGTTGCGGTTCACCTCCCAAGGCTCCGAGACGTAGATGTTCTGCTTGGAGATGTCCTTTGCGAGGAGACCACCAATGATGGCGGCGGCCATGTTACCGCCGCCGAGGAAGGTGATCTTGGCGTCCTTTAGTGAGGGAGTCATTTTTGTCGATGTGTGGTGAGGTAAGATGTGTTCAAGATGCGACGGTTGATGGGGTTTTATTTATCGTGGGGTTGATTTGTTAATACGTAAAAGTTTGGACCCCGCATCGGATTAACCCTGCGCTACCCTTTTAGCTTTGTGAGCGATAACGGCCCTGTATGACTCCATTGCGAACATCTGTAGCATACACTGATAGCGATTTATCTTTGCTTGAATAGTACAGAACGATTGGTTTGTGCTTTTCTAATCATGGTCACGAAGTGTTGTCCATATCAACCATGATGTCATGGGTAATGGATGACACTTTATGCCCGCAAGCTATACGGCCATAGTATCTTGAGTCTCTTGACGATATTTTCCTCGTTGCGGGATCACGGAATTGAGTTTTCTCACATAAAATTCTTAGTACTGACTCATTATAATCTTCCTATTAACTGCACTGCGAAATCTTTTGACTGTACGTCTTCTCGCTTAGAGACGGCATTACGATAGTCCACGATAAGATAAGACTGGTGTGATACCTCCTAGTGCCGCGACGTAAATCTGATTGTTTATCTCTTACTCATACGCAAATACCTAATTAACCTCAAAAGCTACTTTCGGAGAAGGGAGGATGCTCTAGATCTCTTCAGAAGCTTCGTCGTGTGTCATTTCATTACCACTTGTCGGAGTCCGAAGCAACTGTCACACCAAGTCCTCATCCTCAAGCCACGTACAAACCAAATAATGGTTGTTTTCCGTGGTGCACCAAAGCTCTTCTCAGGGTGTAAGATCCCATGTTTACCAATGAAGGCCGAATCAAAGTGATAGTTTGAGGCAACCTACTGCACCATGTCTAAGGTTCTAAGTTCTCTGATGATTTGCTTTGGCGCAAGGCTATCGTCATCTATCAGTTCTATAGCTACAAGGTAGGCTCTTCTAAGGTTCAAGATATTATAGCCCTTGTTGTTGTAAATAAGCAAATATTCAATGTTTAAGTTATATGAGAATCAAACTAATCAGATTTAAAATTAGGATCTATCTTGAACAACACCCCGATTATATACCTTGATCTATCAATGGAAAAGTGAGTCGAAAAGAAGGAAGTTTCCCCTCGTTACATGAATGGTGCTATCTCAATTCATAAATATCAAGGCTTTGGATGAAAGCACTTACGAAGCAAAAGGAGTTAGTTACTTAAGGTCCAGATAAAAGACAGCTAGATTGGGATGCCGACTTACATGGGTATAGACATGGAAGGCCTTGCCGCACGAATGGGCGACCGGGTCTTGGAAGAAGAACCATGCGGCTGGGACAGTGAACTCTCCCTCAAGTTCTTCTTGGCTTAGTGATGAGCTCCGGATACTCAAATCTTTCTCAGCAGGGTAGTTAATGGCCACTCGCTCCATTGGCAGACATATCTCGTTGATTGACCTTTGAGAGTTCCCTTCGCACAGAACGAGGCCAAGAGTATCCATGAGATCATTTTCAGACAGGAATCTGGCATAGTCAACCAGAAATTCGGTATAGTCCAGCTCATCCGGCAACAGGTCTTGCGGATTCGTGTCAAGATACCTGTATTCGTATGGATACGCTACTCCATTCTGGAACAACCAATTACTTGGCTGCACAATACCCGTCTTTGCTGCTCTCGCGATGACACTTTCAGTCCAGGGGCTAGCTACCGAGCCAAACTGAACCATACGCTCCTTCCGGTCTAGGTCAAAGTGCCTGTGTAAGAGACGCACGCCGAACACGTTTTCAACGCCGTGTGCCATAAATATCTGACGAACCGTTGTATCAATCAGAGGGAGTGCTCCTCTGATAGCCAGCTTTTGGAAAGCCTGTCCTACCTGTGGTAACGCATCGTATAGCTCTTGTTGGTATTCGGATTTCATCACGGACGTTTCCATAGTGATCGAAGCTCCCAAAGTATTTGTTGGTGACGGTATTGGGTGGACGTGGTCAAAAATCTTGCCTTGTTAATGAAATGTTAACTACAGCACGATAAGTTGTTTTGTCTCTGTGACTGCTGGGAAGATATTTATTAACGCCCATTAATCCCTCATCCGAGTCACCGAGCCTGTTGATATGTCCACGTCATTCGCGGCCGCTTGAGGCGCAATGTAGACCACTTGATTGGATTATGGACTCTACAAGATTGAATGACCTTCGGTCGTTCGCCCTGTTTTCAACCTCAATGAAACGCCGCCTTCCATTGGTCACAGTTCTATCACCGATGACGCATTCTCAAGATTGTGGGCGCTACCACACGAGATTGTTTGTCTTTGGTAAGCTGCACCCTTCACTCAAGACTCGGTGAGATATTAGATTATTACCACCCGACATCGTTGAACCCCGTCTCCAGAGTCTACTGTTTTCTTCGCCATACCGATATACTCTTTTTAGATATTGAATCTATAACCGACCAGAATGGCAGGCTCAAATGCGACACTGCCAGCATCTGAACCACCCTCGATATCTGCATGGGATACATCAAAGGCCCTCATTCGAAATCGCTTTAAAGACGAGGCAAAGAGGTTTGAACATATAAGCTTAAGAGATTTATTGAGAGACCTTAATCAGCTAGAAGGTTACTCAACGACAAAAGACTCAAGAAATCCGTTTGTCAACACTTTTGAGAACTTTATCCTTGCTCTTAGTAACTATGGCCGAGCTCTGGATACATTTGCTCAGGTCGACACGTTGCTGTTCACCCCAATATGGGGATCAATTCGAGTTATCATTCAGGTATACTGCAATCCCAACGGCTCACTGGTGTTCAGTTCGCACTAACTGTCTACTTAAGGCTGTAGTCAACTTTCGGGATTACACTGATCGGTTGTTGCAAATGGTTCGTGATTTGACTGATAACCTTCCCCGATTCGATGAATATGGAGAGTTGTTTAGGTCCGAAATGCGGGTTCAGTCAGCGTTGGAGAAAATTTTCTGTGATGCCTTTGAATTCTGCATAGCTGCACGAAACGTGTTCGCCTACGAGAGGAATTCTGGGAGAAGATGTGCGACAGTCAACTTTTACATACTGGAGCTTCTGGCTAACGGATCAATCTTAGGGCTACCTAGACCCCTTCGGGATCCTGCTATCAAGTCACTATGGAAGAATTTCGAACTCCAATATGGTACTATTGTCGCCTCATTCAAGCACAATTCAGCGCTTCTAGAACATGAAACTCAAGCGTCCGGCTTGAAGACCGCATCTCATTTCTTTCATAGCACGCATGCTAAGCTTGATGATATCAAACGATTGAATTCATCTAACCTGGACGCTTATAATCGTGAGTGCGCTTATGCAACATGGCCAAACATCGTATTGACGCCGAAATCAGTATATCGGGAAAGATCAACATTTGCCTGGCTTAATGCCCCATCTCTGAACGAACAACTATATAACCGATATTCTCAGTATTGTCTGCCAAATACTTGCCAATGGATTTTCCAGAGAGCAGAATTTGTGAAACATCTCAACAAGCACCCCGGTGTTGGTGCTACCCTTTGGCTGACAGGGATTCCTGGTAGTGGAAAGAGTGGTTAGTCTTATGTTATGCCTAATAAGTATGTTGACTAACTTTGGATAACTCCTTTTTAGTTCTGTGTAGCCACGTTGTGACATACTTGAAAAATATTATACAAAAGAATGTGGCTTATTGTTTCTGCTCCAAGATGGACACTAGAATGGGTCAGCCAGACTCGGTGTGTCGAACCCTGGTATCACAACTTCTACTACAAGACAAAAACAAAGCTCGAATCTGGGATCTGGTATCCAGGGTAATGGAGAGACGAAGAGACTTGCAGGTTGCTAGTGAGGAGCTTGTATGGTCTCTTCTGTTCCAAATATGCAGAGCGCAGCCTACTGACATAGTTATCGATGGCTTCGACGAGTGCTCGGATGGAAGGATACTTCTTGACCATGTCACGAGCTTAGGCTCCGTTGCTCGAGTGACCATCTTTTCACGAAAGACTGAACTCCTTATTCCCGAGAAACTCGGTGCCGAAAGCATCGAAATTTCCCGAACAGATGTGGATGCGGACATAGACTTCATGATCCGGTCCTCACTTGCCTCCTGTGCGTTGGCATCCGTGCTTGATCAACAAAAGCTAGATGACGTGCGCGAAAAGATTCTTCGAAGATCAGGCGGCGTGTTCATCTGGGCCAAACTCTCAATTGATGAGTTGTGCCAACTCCAGACAATGAGAGAAATCGATAGGAGCATCGAAGCCTACCCAGAGGGTGTATCTGCGATGTACCTCGAAGCAATCAAGCGTTTCAGCAAGCTCCCAGCCAGACAACGAAATCGGGTACTCGATCTACTCGGGTGGGTGACGGTGGCTTGCAGATCTCTCACATTGAAGGAGATTGAAGATGCACTTGTAATCACACCTAGCACCGATCAAATCTCGGAAAATGACCGTATTCTTTCCATTCGATCTGTACTCGATCAATGCCGTCCGTTGATCGATGTAGATCCTCGCTCGGCAGAGGTTCGATATTGTCATTATTCATTGAAAGAGCTTATACTTGGCCTATCACGGACTGACGCACTCAACTTCGGCTTCGACTTCACATGGGGTTCCGACGGTCCATTAGGCCCACAGCTTTCAAGTCGAATAGGCCTCTTATGTTTGCGTTACCTACAGATGAAAACACTACGGCGTGATTGGATTGATGGAAATTCCAGCGAAGTGCTATCAAAAAAGTATCCACTATTTGAATATGCAATCTTGCACTGGCTGGGCCATATGCTTGATGGCAAGCCTGACCTACTATCTGTTCAGGAGATTCGTAGCTTTATGATAAGCGACATCGCCAGTAAATGGCTACAAGAGCTCATCAGAGTTTACGAAGGAGAATTAGGACATTACCACTATGGACCGCTCATAATGGCCCTTGAAAGGCGATTAAATGACTGGAAAGCGGTCGTACTGCCTGTGACCGACAGGGTCACAGAAGTTTCAGGGACAAATAACCCTCACGGTTTCCAGCACCTCCTGGAGAATAGAGCGATACAGCAGTCTATTACCCACGGCGCAAAGGACCCCAGAGCAATAGAAGCCTACCGTACTTTGTACTTACACCATAGCTGGCGGGGGGACCTCTCCAAAGCTGAGGGTATTCTGCGTCAGATTCTCGAAAGCTTTGGTGAGGAGAAAAGTCCTTCTTGTAAGGGGACGCAGGTGATTCTATTTGATGTACTTTTCGACCTGAGCCAAGTCGAAGTGTCTCAAGGTAAACTTGAAGACGCTCGAGAGGCTATCTATCAGGTTTATGAAGGACACAAAAGCCTTCTAGGGGAAGACTCTTTTGAGGTTGCCAAGGCTGCTGGAGCACTAGCGGATATTCTCGCAGATATGGACAGACAGGAGGAAGCTGAGCCACTACACAAACATGCTTTAAGCATCCTGATCCACTTGCGGGGTGAGAGATCTCTTGATACGGCGTTTCAGTACAATAACTTGGGCAATTGTCTTTGTCAACTGGGGAAGCTTGAAGAAGCTGAGATTTGCCTCCAAAAAGCACTCCGGTGTCGTCAAGCAACACTTGGATCTCGCAGCCAGAGTGCCCTTCGCTCTCTCGATTGCTTGGGAGTTGTTCTACAAAAGAAGAACGATTTGGAAGGGGCCTATCAAGCGCATGCTGCAGCGTTCAAAGACCTGCAGGATGTGGTTGGCACGAGCCATTTCTTCACATGGCGAGCTGCTGGCAACCTCGCAAGAGTTAAGCATAGGTTGGGATATCCCATGGAAGCTCTTGCTTTGGCCCTGAAAGCTTTGGAGAATCTAGAAGTAATTCTTGGTCCTTCAGCTTTGGATACCATCTCAGCTGCTGATCTAGTGGCTGAACTAGTATATGGACAAGATAGAGACTTATCCTTGTCTCTAATTATAGTTGCTAAGGAAAAAGCTATTGTAAGTCTAGGAAGCGCTCATATACTGACGCGCAAGTTACAATCAAGCTTGTCAAAGGAATCAGAAGGCGAAGAAGCATTTCTCGGAGATTTCAAACGAATATCCATCGCCCAGTCAAAGAGGCAAGTTATTTTTACTTTTCTCTCTTTTCCACTTGGAGTTTTGAATGAAATCTGACCTCTTGTAGGCCATTCAAAGACCTTATCCATCCAGAATTGAGTGCAAGGAAATTCTCAAATTTCTTTGGGTATCTTGCTACGGCTGGATCTCTGCTGATAATGATAGCAAGGTTTCTCCAGGAGCCAATTGTAACTTCATGAAAAACAGTATGGAGGTTATCGAAAAGAAAGAACATGGAGAAAAAGCAAGCGGAGATATCAGGATAAGAAATCTCTAATAAATGATTCCCTATTACGGAGCTATAATGACGTCATTTATCAAGTACACAACAGTTATCCCATCCAAATAAAAAAACTTTCTCGTCAGATGACACTTATTATAATATCACGATAGGTAGGGAAAACGAAACGATCGTATCATTCTGTACGTATTGCCTGTCCTAAGCTACCATATTTCCTAGCTTACAATTCTTTCTTATCGGGGAACTTGCGGAACATATCAGCAAGCCTATCGATAGGCGCCGCCATCAGACCCATGACCGTTTCAAACGGTGGGTTCTCTCCAGCGCTAGGGTGACTTCGCGTCGGCACAAACATCTTTGTTCGCTCGAAGCTAGCGGCCAGATCCTCAAGGTCATCGCGATCCTTGACGGCATCTTCCAACGATGGCAAGTCATGGTTCTCTTCTTCCGCGATGTGCTTATCAAGCACTCTCCAGAGCTCCTTCAGCTTTGGAATGAATTCAGGGTCGGTAGAGCTGAGATTTTGAAACACCTTCAATTTCTCCTTGACCTTGTGGGTATTAGTGGATAGTGGCATATGGCTTCAGCGCATATCATACCTCATGGTGCTGTCGCCGGTCTTCATCTGCCACCTTTTTACCCTTTTCGCCCATGTACTTCTCCATTGCAGGGTAAACAACAAGCTCCTCGCTGATCGAGTGTCGCGCAAGCTCCCAGACGAATTGGTTACCGAAGCGTTGCTGGTGGTCAGGGTCGGAAGAGTTGATTATCTCATTGTAGTAGTCCTTGAGCTCGCGATGGTCCTTGATGATGGCATCTGAGACAGCGGACATGGCGGCCGTCTGGAAGCGAATTGGACTTTGCTGGAGGCGGAAGTAGCGAGGTTTGATGGCAGCTCGCAATTGAGGCGTGAGGATTGCGCGAATGGACGACATGTTTACTTTTCAATCGATTTATTTACTACTGATATTTGGTAGCTTTACAGAGAGCTATATAACCTCTACGATAATAGCAGTAATATCCAAGTGAGGCCTCAAATTGTGAGAATGACGCTAAAATGAGAGCAATGGCTTATGCGGGCGAAGTGTTGTTACTCGTCTTGACGCTGAAAATGCGACAAATGACGGGTTCTCAAAGTGCATGCTTTTGACACAGTTGACGATGTGTAGCGATTGACCAGTAAGAAAGCAGGGCATCATAATCTCTTGCTCATGATTTGTCTCAGCTGTAAACCTGGAGACAACTGTTATGGTACCGGGTGGTCAGCTCCGGCTGCGCAGCGGCGGACGCTACCGGCCTATTTGATAGGTCTAGGAGCATCGATGCATAGTGTGGCAGACAAATTGAGTTTGGTAAGATCGGGTTCGCGATCGGACATTTCCATGTTAACGGTTCTTCATTGATTGGACGCATTCTGGTTATGGACCAACATCTCCGGTCGACAGAAACACGATCGGACGTTGCAGTGCAACTCTGAACAAGGAATGCTGGTCTCCCCAAAGCTCGTTAAAAATTAAGACAGGGAAGAAGTTGGAATCAAAATACAACAAGGGAGACCAGTCTGAAGAAAAGTAGTACAGGCATAAAAATTGCCCAAACATTACGCCATGATACAGTCACAGATACGACAACGAACCAGATCAACAGTCAGAAGCGGCTAGTCCCATCCCAGACGCCGACCCCACTCCCCGCCGGTGATACAACGCAGCCCATGTCTTTATTTCCAGAGTCATAATGTCATTGACTTTTTGGAATCATTTTCGGATTTTTATAATGTCTTTCGTTGTCAATGCCGGCATGATTACGAAGTCTGCTCCGCATCTCGATTGCCATGACGGAACTATGGGACATGTTTCTACGCATCATAGCGGAGCTGTGTGCAAGTCGACAGCAGTTGTCGCAAAGTAAATAAAATGCCCAAGCTGCGCCTGCAGGAGGTTCCTTTTTTTCTCCAGTAGATATCAGAGACTTGTTTGGCAATCTTTATCATGTCTGCAAACTCTTTCCTGCGAGGCGTAGCACTGCTCGCCTTTGTGCGCACCATCAATGCCGTGCCTGTTGTCTCAGAGGCACTGACAACAGTCTCTTCAGCTGGTGTCGTGCCATCTGCAGTTCCCTACAGCGACGTCACTTCGCACGGCCCCTACAAGGGAACACCCACCACTACAGGTGCTCTGTCGACTACTGTTTTAGCGTCCGCTATTGCCCCTGCACCTCCTCCCCCAGGCTCCTACGACTACCCTGCCAATGGCAAGCTCAATGCTCCTCAGCCTGCTCCCTACACACCAGACGGTGGTGTTGGTACCAATGGTTCTGCACCTGTCTATCGCGTGCAGAGCGACTTTGACTACCAGTCTCTTGCCCTCGCTTTGTACCAGGAGTGGATCGAGCTTGATCTCTTCCGCTGGGGTCTTGCTACCTTCTCCAAGGAGGAGTTTGACTCTTATGGTATCTACGAGGAGGACCGCTTCCTTATTGAGTACATGGCTCGACAGGAGATTGGCCATGCTACGGTCATCAGCCACATGCTTGGCCCAGAGGCTCCCAAGCAGTGCACCTACAACTACCCCGTCTCCAACGTCCCCGAGTTCATCGACTTCAACCAGAAGCTTACCCGCTGGGGCGAGTCTGGTGTCTATGGCTTCCTACCTCATCTTAACTCTCGCCCTGCCGCACAGCTGTTGCTCCAGAGCATCACCATTGAGGCGCGACAGCAGATGATCTTCCGCCAGCTCGGCGGCACATTCCCCATGCCAGAATGGCACACCCCCGGTATTCCCCAAAGCTGGGCCTGGACTCTCCTGGCTCCCTACATCTCCAGCTGCCCTGCCGACCAGACCCGTCTTGTTTGGCAAAACTTCCCCTCGCTCAATATCCTCAACCAGCCCAACGCTGCTCGCATCAACGGCTCTGCGGTCTGGAACGAGACCACTGGTGGATACGCCAACACCTTGTCTATCAAGGGCATCCCCAAGAAGGAGCTCTGTGTCAACGCCACTGACAAGACTGAGGATTGTAAGGCCGCCATCAGCAACAACCGTACCACTCCCCTGTCCTACCCTGGCCGTCAGGTCTTCCTCAACTGGGACGCTCCAGGTCAGGCAGTTGGACCCAACAGCAGCTACATCACCTCGACCAACGTCAAGGTGCCCAAGTTTGCCGCTTGGGTCTCTCAGCTCAACGTGACATACTCTCCTCTTCAGAACGTCAGCGTCGAGGATAGAACTGCCTATACCATTCAACCCAATGTTTCCACCTGGGCCGGTGACCCTGCCATCAACGGAACTATGTTCCTTGCTCTGACAGACTTAGATCTTTATGTCACACCTTACAACTTGACTATGCTCAACACTCATGTTGCTGCCCTGGCTGTGTACCAGGCTGGTTAAGTGTTTTCACTTTGGGAGGTGGACTTCATGCTTACTTCAGCAAGTTAATATGTACAGCTGTGAAATAATGGTTCGGGAATGGTGTTGATTCGATATGTCAATGCCGCCTGTTATATAATTCTATTCTATATAGTCATATCACGACTTAATGATATCACTGATTATTCTTGGCTTGAACACTCAATTGTGTAAAACTCTCAATTATGGTGCTATAAATTCAACTTGCAATATGCTCAATCTCAAATATCATCGTACTTATATAATCCCGCCTCCAATCCCTTGATCTGAAGTGCCAAAAGCTTCGAGTAGTATCGGCACATAGCCAGATTTCCGCCATGGTACCAGAATCCAGGATGTCCACTCTTCTGCCAGATAGTTCGCATCTCACCCTCATCGTTGAAACCCCACACATCATTGCACTTGTCAGCGATTGCGTCGCCAAACATCATCCGTGTCTGGGTGCGCATGTTCTGGTATCCGGTTGCAAAGACGATCTCATCAGCCTCAAGCTCGGTGCCATCTGCGAAGCGGAGACCATGGGGAAGGACAGTCTCAATCTCTTGGCCGTGCTTCACCTTGATCTTCCCATCGGCAATGAGCTGTGATGCACCGACATCGATGTAGTAGCCTCCACCTCGTTGGAAGTACTTCATTAGGAGACCGGCGCCGTCGGGGCCGCGGTCGACCTTGAAGCCAGCCTTGTCGAGACCATCAAGCATCGCCTTATCGCACTCAGCCTGCTTGTGGCAGGTCTCAACAGCGAGGGCCTTGAACACGGGAGTGGGTAGTCCGTGGACAAGGAAATCAGCGTCGTCGACTTGGGGGCCATCTTCGCAATAGACACCCTTGAGGCCGATGTCAGTGATGGCCTTGGAGGAAACAACGTGTGTGCTGGAACGCTGCACCATAGTCACATGGTAGCCCTTCTCGAGGAAGTCCTGGGCGATGTCGTGTCCTGAGTTACAAGAACCCACGACAATAGCCTTCTTGCCCTGGCTGTTTTCCTTGGCTCCAGCAAATTCGGATGAGTGACAGAGTCGATCACCCTTGAAGTCGGAGATACCTTTCATATCGGGCATGTTCTTCTTGCCAGAGTGACCGGTGGCTTGAATGATGTGACGGGGATGGAATGTTCGTCTCTCGGTTGAACCGTCTTCCTTTTTCTTCTCAACAGTAACATTCCATCGCTGAGCAGCCTCGTCCCACTTAGTATCAACCAGGGATGTTCGCATCCAGATGTTGAGTTCAAGAAGTGTAGCGTAGGCTTCGAAGAATTGAGCAAGTTTGTCCTTGGGGGTGAAAATGGGCCACTGAGGGGGGAATTGCATATATGGCATGTGGTCATACCAAACAGGATCGTGAAGGACCAGCTGGTGGTATCGCTTTCTCCAGTTGTCTCCTACGCGATCGTTCTGATCAATAGCGAGTGCCTCAACACCGAGCATCTTGAGACGAGCTGCGGCTGTGAGACCAGCCTGACCGGCACCTAGAACATGTTAGCTGATGTTGAGTCACGGGTTTTTGGATGTATCCTTACCAACAATCAAAACAGCTGGATCATCACCATCTGCAAAATCAGCTGCAGCAGCTCTTCGCTGCGCCCAGTTCTTGCGGCCAGGCTTTCCACCATGTTCAACACCGCGAGGTCGATTACCATTGACAGTCTCCTCATGGCCCTTGAATTCCTGGATGCGAGTGTAAAATGTGAAAATCTTCCACTGGCCATTAACTTCCGCCAATCGCGCAAGACCTTGTCCTTTACCCAGAACTGTCTCGAGAGTGAAGAAGAATTGTACACCTTGTACCTCGCCCTTGCCATCAATGTCGACAGTCATTGGCGCTCGCGTGGAGTTGGTTGTGTCGACGGCAATCTTGGTGAGGCGGAATCCATCCTTGGACTCGGCACAGCTCTTGAGGAAGCTGAGGACGTTGCTGGGTCCTTGCACTGTTCGGAATGACCACGACAAAGCAAGGTGATCTCTCCAAAAGCCATCCTCTGTGAATAGTTGTGAGAGGGCGGAGTAGTCTTTGCTCTGGAGGGTTTTGTTCACGGCGTTGACAACGGCAGTGGCGATTTCTTGTGGGTTGGAACTTGAGGGTGACTTTGAAGCTGAGGGGAATTTGGCGAGGGCGATGTTGGTAGATCCTGGGACAGCCCACATGCGTGAGGTCCGGGGAATGGTGTCAGTAATAACGTCGCCCATTGTATGGATTTGAAATCAGGTTGGTGTGTGAGTGTTGAATGGAGATAGAGTTTGTTCGATGACGAGAAAATTGAGGGGAAAGGCCTGGGGTTTAAGTAAGGGAACAACTTGTGAAACATAACCACATGCGTGCCTACACTTGGCCAACACATTTCACGGGTCCCCTCACTGATCGACGTTGAATCCCAATTCCCTGCCCTGCTATTGGGCCACTATAGTTCCCGCTTCGTCGACTTGCGTGGCTAAGGTTGTTTCCCCACGTTTAGAACGTGCACGGCCAACATTTGTGTTGAGGACCCTCCCCCGCTTGGAGCTAATATCCACCCCGCACTGCGGTTCCGACCACTGCGGACACGGTTCCGGAGGGGTCACGGAGGCATTTGCGGAGGCGGCTGCGACAAGAAACACGATGATCTCACAATCTGGGTCTTTTGTGGTGTTGAAGTGTTAGAATTGGATCTGCAGGATGCGAGATTGACATGCGGCCATGGTTATGTTGGGATGTCAAATATTAGACGCAACTCGTCATGGTTGCTGAGACAAATTACATTGTTGACATGTAAGATATGATAAAATGTTTTATCAAGTTCACTATACTAGTAATGACTATTATCACACTAACCTGGCATAATAACTCACATCTGATCTGGCTATTATGAATCAAAAACGGGGAAGCAGTTGTACTCGACATACAGACTTATGGCATGTTCATCACGAAAGATTACAGTATCTGGAGCAGCTATAATATGAGCGATTTCTATAATATTTCTGAGACTAAAAGCCTCCCATGATGTGATGTTGGACCTGCTTAAAATATATGGTTGTCGCGTAAGCACGCTACCACCTTGGGCAGAGCGAGATGATATGACTGGTCGATGTCGCTCTTGATTTCCCGGGGACAATGAGAGTGAGATTCTTAAATCGAACGCTTGTGCGCAATAACTCCCCGATGTCGTGAATCTTGATGATAGGAAAGCGCTTGACGCAAGCAAATCATACCTTTGCTCATGTGAAGACTATCACGCCCAATACCTCACTACGAATCTCATTTATAAGTCAAACTCTAACGATTAAATTCACCAGGCTATATTTCTTGGAACCTCATAGCACACTAATGTAGCTTCTCATAAGTCTTAGAACCCAGCCACTCAACGCCAAACCAGCTTGATCTACCACATGCCGTGGCCGAAGAGCTAAATCACTGTCGAATATCCAGCTGCAACGATGCAAGGCAGACTCTAAACGTATGACATAGGTACGTTCAATGTATCATGCATCACATATGCAAGATATGTCTGCAAACGCATCCTGCGATACAACTCAGAGCAGGTCCATGAACCATACCACTGGTGCAAGCAATAGCTCGCTCGGCAGGCATCAAGTCTGTGACTCCAGCTTAATAATAAAGATTGTGAACTGCACACAAGCAAAAGTGATTGAGAATTATCCTTTGATAAGATAAGATTATTTCCCCGTGTCATACTCAATGCACAGCATCACAATCTTTAAATAAGATACTCTCATATAGACGGCATTTACAGTTAGATGGAATTTGTTTCTCAAAGTTCAATTCACTCGCTCTCTTCCACATATAGCACGTAACGAAGGGCAGACAAGCTTTATGGATCACCTGATTTTCTCCACATTAGAAGATGTCAAGTACACATCTGATCATCTGATCGAGCTACCCTACATGACAAGCGCAGCATGGACTTCTGCAAAGTCATTTAGCATTGTAAAATTAGTGTCCAAAAGTCT